>CAUYLG010053552.1:0-65825 GCA_963573385.1 Cacajao melanocephalus | reverse complement strand
ATTGATTCTTCCTAACCATGAGCAAGGAATGCTTTTCCATCTGTTTGTGTCCTCTCTTATTTTCTTGAGCAGTGGTTTGTAGTTCTCCTTGAAGAGGTCCTTCATGTCCTTTGTTAGTTGATTCTAGATATTTTATTCTCTTTGCAGCAATTGTGAATGGGACTTCACTCATGATTTGGCTCTCTCTTTGTCTGTTATTGGTGTATAGGATTGCTTGTGATTTTTGCACATTGATTTTGTATCCTGAGACTTTGCTGAAGTTGCTTATCATCTTAAGGAGTATTTGGGCTGACATGATGGGGTGTTCTACATATACAATCACGTCTTCTGCAAATAGTGACAATTTGACTTCCTCTTTTCCTAATTGAATATGCTTTATTTCTTTTTCTTGCCTGATTGTTCTGGCTAGAATTTCTAATACTATGTTTAATAGGAATGGTGAGAGAGGGCACCATTTTCTAGTGCAGGTTTTCAAAGGGAATGCTTCCAGTTTTTGCCCACTCATTTTGATATCGACTGTGGCTCTGTCATAAATAGCTTTTATTATTTTGAGATATGTTCCATCGATACCTAGTTTATTAAGAGTTTTTAGCATAAAGGGCTGTTGAATTTTGTTGAAGGCCTTTTCTGCATCTATTGAGATAATCATGTGGTTTTTGTCTTTGATTCTGTTTATGTGATAGATTATGTTTGTAGATTTGCATATGTTGAATCAGCCTTGCAACCCTGGGATGAAGCCTACTTGATCATGACAGATAAGCTTTTTGATGTGCTGTTGCGTTCGGTTTGCCAGTATTTTATTGAAGATTTTTGCATTGATGTTCATCATGTTTATGGGCCTGAAATTTTCTTTTTTAGTTGTATCTCTGCCAGATTTTCATATCAGGATGATGTTAGTCTCATAAAATGAGTTAGGGAGGATTCCCTCTTTTTGTATTGTTTGGAATAGTTTCAGAAGGAATGTTACCAGTTCCTCTTTGTACATCTGATAGAATTTGGCTGTAAACCCACCTGGTCCTGGACTTTTTTTGGTTGGTAGGCTATTAATTGCTCCCTCTACTTCATACCTTGTTATTGGTCTATTCAAGGATTCAACTTCTTTCTGGTTTAGTCTTTAGAGGTGTAATTATCCAGGAATTTATTCCTTTTTTTTTTTTTAGATTTACTGGCATAGATGTGTTTGTAGTAATCTTTGATATTTTGTATCATAGAATAGTAGATTGTATTTCTGTGGAATTGGTGATATCTCCTTTATCATTTTTTATTGCATCAATTTGATTCTTCTCTCTTTTATTTTTTATTAGTCTGGCTAATGGTCTATCTATTTTGTTAATTTTTTCAAAAAACCAACTCCTGGATTTATTGATTTTTTGAAGGGTTTTATGTGTCTCTCTGCCCTTCAGTTCTGCTCTGACCTTAGTTATTTCTTGTCTTCTGCTAGCTTTTGAATTTGTTTGATTTTGCTTGTCTAGTTGTTTTAATTTTGATGATAGGGTGTTGATTTAAGATCTTTTCTCACTTCTCATATGGGCATTTAGTGCTGTAAGTTTCCCTCTAGATACTGCTTTAAATGTGTCCCAGAGATTCTGGTATGTTTCAGTCTGTGTGTGTCTTTGCACATGAGATGAGTCTCCTGAATACGGCACACCAATGAGTCTTGACTTTTTATCCAATTTGCCAGTCTGTGTCGTTTGATTGTGGCATTAACCTGTTTATATTTAAGGTTAATATTGTTATGTGTGAGTTTAATTCTGCCATTTTGATACTAGCTGGTTGTTTTGCCCATTAGTTGATGCAGTTTCTTCATTGTGTCCATGATGTTTACTATTTGGTACATTTTTGCAGTGGCTGGTATTGTTTATTCCTTTTCATGTTTAGTTCTTCCTTCAGGAGCTCTTGCAAGGCTGGCCTGGTGATGATCAAAGCTCTCAGCATTTGCTTGTCCATAAAGGATTTTATTCCTCCTTCACTTATGAAGCTTAGTTTGGCTGTTATGAAATTCTGGGTTGAAAGTTCTTTTCTTTAAGGATGTTGAATACTGGCCCCCACTCTCTTCTGGCTTAAACAGTTTCTGCTGAGAGTGCCACTGTGAGTCTGATGGGCTTCATTCCCTTTTTGGGCAACCTGACCTTTCTTTCTGGCTGCCCTTAGCATTTTTTCCTTCATTTCAACCCTGGTGAATCTGACAATTTTGTGCCTTGGGGTTGCTTTTCTTGAAGAATATCTTTGTGATGTTCTCTGTATTTCCTTTGAATGTTGGCCTGCCTTGCTATGTTAGGGAAGTTCTCCTGGATAATATCCTGAAGAGTGTTTTCTAGTTTGGATTTATTCTCCCTGTCACATTTAGGTACACTGATCAAAGTAGATTAGGTCTTTCCACATAATCTCATACTTCTTGGAGGTTTTGTTCATTTCTTTTCATATATTTTTCTCTAATCTTGGCTTCTCATTTTATTTTATTGAGTTGGTCTTCAATCTCTGATATCCTTTCTTCTGTTTGATGGATTTGGCTATTGAAACTTATGTATGCTTAGCGAAGTTCTTGTGCTGTGTTTTTCATCTCCATCAAGTCATTTGTGTTCTTCTCTATGCTGGTGATTCTAGTTATCCTTTCATCGCTCCTTTTTTCAAGGCCCTTAGTTTCTTTGAATTTGGTTAGAACATGTTCCTTTAGCTCAGAGAATTTTGTTATTACCCACCTTTTGAAGCCCACTTCCATCAATTCCTCAAACTCATTCTCCATCTTGTTTTGTTCCCTTGCTGTTGAAGGAGTTGTGGTCTCTTGAAGAAGGAGAGGCGTTCTGGTTTTTGGTGATTTCATCCTTTTTTTGCTGGTTTCTTCTCATCTTCATGGATTTATCTACCTTTGGTCTTTGAAGTTGGTGACTTTCAGATGGGGTCTCTGAGTGGATATCCTTTCTGTTGATGTTGAAGCTATTTCTTTCTGTTTTTTAGTTTTCCTTCTAACAGACCCCTCTGCTGCAGGACTGCTGGAAGTCTACTCTAGACCCTGCTTTACTGGTAATCATCAGGGGGGACTGCAGAACAGTAAGGGTTGCTCCCTGTTTCTTCTTCTGGTATCTTCATCCCAGAAGGGTACCCTTCAGATGTCAGCCAGAGCTCTCCTTTATGCGGTGCCTCTTTGGATATATGGGGGTCATGGAGACACTACAAGAAGCAGTCTATCCCATATCAGAGCTCAAGTGCTGTGCTGGGAGCTTGGTTGTTCTGTTCAGAGCTGCTGGGCAGGGACGTTTAATCTGCTACAGCAGAATGCACAACCACCCCTTTTCCCAGATGCTCTGTCCCAGGAAGGTGGGGTTTTATTTATAAGTCACTGATGTGCTGCTGTCTCTTTTCAGAGATGCCTTGCCCAGCAAGGAGGGAGTCTGGTCACACTCTGCCTGCAGAGTCGTTGCTGAGCTGCCCCAGGCTCTGTCCAGCTGCTGTGTAAATGTCCTTAGGGTTTTTTTTTTCTTTTTTTTTTTTTTTTTTAACACAGGTAAGGTTAGAACTGCCTCTAACCTTAGAGGTAATGGTGAATGGCCTTGGTAATGGTGGACTCCCTTGGTAATGGCAGATGCCTTTTCCCCCCACAGAGCTCAACTATCCCAGGTCGAGCTCAAACTGCTGTCCTGGCTGTGAAACTCTCAAGCCACTGCATTTCACATTCCTGATCTTTGTGGAGGTGGGACCTGCTGAGCCAGATCACCTGGCTCCCTGCCTTCAGCCTCCTCTTTTCTCAGAGGAATGTGCAGCTCCGTCTCGCAGGTGATCCAGGCACCAGTTAATATGGCCTCCCATATTTGTGCAGATTTTTGTGCTGGAAACATGTGGCGCTTGTCAGCTGGCAGGGATCTCCTGGTCTGTGCGTGTAAAGACTACAGGAGGAGTGCAGTATCTGATCTGGATTGCCAGAGTGGCTGGATAAGACCCTGATGGCTCTCTTGGGTGGGGGGGGTGGTCCTCCAGTCTACTGCACTTCCCTAGTGAGACAGTGCTCCACCCTGCCTCAGCTCACCCTCCTTGGGCTACACTCACTGTCCAACCAGTCCCATTGAGATGCACATGGTACCTTGGCTGGAAATGAATCACTCACCCTCTGCATCACTCACGGTTGGGAACTGCTCTCTGGAACTCTTCCTATTCTGTCATCTTGGCAGAGCTCTGATAAGCTCTTTTCTTGTACAGATTAAAGGGACTGTAGATCTTTTATATCTAACTAGTTCAACCACATGTCTCTAAACACAGCCTTCTAACCTCTCTACTTGGCACTTTGCCCTCCAGCACATACATCCTGATGACTTCAATGTCTGGCTTCTAACTTCCTTCCTCCTTCCCTAAGATGTTTAGGGAAATCAATTTGTTTTTGTCTCCCTTGGCTGCTCTCAATGAGGTATAATATTAGAAAGAACTTGATAATTTACATTTGAATAAATAATTTAACCAGTCAGGCAAGCATTTTCAAAGGGACCAATGCCTTAAAATAAAGGAATATGTTCCTTATTATATAAATTGAGCTAACTGGCTTTTGTGGTTTATTTGAATAAAGGGAAAGTTAATTACTTTCTAATGTTTCTCAAGCCACATTATGGTCTCTTGCCTTATATATTTCTGAATGTTGGCACTACTGAGTTAGAAGGAAAAATAGTTACCATCCACATCTAAAAGGGTAAGTCACACTACCTGCTAAGTATCAATACTCCCATAATCTTTTTGTGTGTTAAAGAGGTTTAGGATTACTTCTCATTTTATCTCGTGGAAATATAGTATCCTATCTGCTCTGTAGTAATAAGCCCAAGGCAGAATCACCTTAGTTTTTGAGTGGTATTTAATTTTTCCAGCTATTTTATAAGTACTTCACAAGTTAACTTACACAGTATTAAAGCATAAGAAATCTAAGTAGTGATTTACAAAATGAGATATATCAGTCAACACTTTTATATTATTGAGAAAGTTTATTCTAGAGAATTCTTACCTATGATTTCCTACAATAAAGGGGAAAAGTACTTGATGATAACATTTTAAGTGAAACAATATCAGAATAATTTTCTCAGTTCGATTATTAAATTTTTTATTTAGAAAAATTTTAAGAACTATTTTCTTCTAAATGTTTCAGAATTAACTAACCAAAATTACTTGAAGAATGTACCTAAACTTGGTGACATTTTTAAATCTTACTTTTTAGGAAAAAAAATTCTTTCTACTAATAATGTTTACATATAACATTAATTAATTCATCAAAAATACAAAAACATATCTAGATATAATGGTAATATTAGCAAGTATACACACTTGAATTCTTTTTGCTGAGTTCCTTTAATTTGTGGATGGGCTGTTGGGGTACTGGTAGAGAAATCATAGTTTGGCCAACTACATGGACATTGATGCTTTGCAAGTTTGGGTTCAGATCTTGACTCTGCTACCTAACAACTTTTGAGCCTAGCTAGTACACTACACAGTCAAGGCTCAGTCTCCTCAGCAGAAAATTAGAAACAGTAATAACTAAACTTTGTGAATAATAAAAATATATATAAACTGTGTTACTGCATCTGGAGCTAAATAATTATTATTATTCTGGATGAAAATATGTCTATATCTTTATTTAAAACCCTTAATTGCTAGAAAGTTATGTGACTAAGGATATTGAGTTTTCACATACATTTTTAAGGCATTTTTTTCTTTACAAGCCTAAACACAAATTTAATTAACACACATTAACAAGTGTTTGTTAATTAATTATTCTGAAAATAACGAGTTGTTTGGCTAAATTCAATTTTTTAATCAAACTGATTTGTTGGGTATGTATAGATAATTAGAGATTAAGATTGTGTTCAGTTGTTATACTTAAAATTACATAAATTTATATATATATGTATATCAATGAAATATTAGAGGTGGTTAAAGTCAATACACACAAAATAAAGTTGGATGAAAAATATAATTGAGATTTGTCAAAAAGCATTCCAATTCAATAAAACTACTGATATATTCCTTGGTAGAAATATTTATCAGTAGGAAACAAGAAACTTCCAAAATGCAGAGATAGAAATTGTCAAAATAGCCAGTGACATTTATAAGCATTTGTATTACTAGGTGTAATCAAACTGCCTGGAGTTGGCTTTCTGTTCTTTTAGGGAATAGTGTCATTTTAGGGTCTCAGAATTGATCTCTGATATCTATTGGTAATGAGGCACTCAGAGGAAGCTGTAAGCAGCTATGCTTTGGTTAACAGAACTTCATAATTTTGAGTCTATGCACTGCCGCTATCCATGCTACCAAGGATATGTTGCAGATTGACCCATTGAGCAAACACTGGGGTACCTGAGAAAAGAGACTGCCTCATATCTGAAGAGTGATTCAATTTTTCAACTTAACTGTTGAGAGACACCCCTGTAATGTTTTTAGTTGACATTCCCTTGGGACACCCATATTGTCACAGAAAGTGTTTGTGCTTCATACATCTCTGTGTTTAAAACATGAAAAACCATGTATACTGCTTGAAGATCTGCCCATTGAGAATAAATTCCTTAACCATAGTCCTTCAAGACATCCATAAGAGAGACTGTGGTATTGTAGCCATATGCTTTGTTATTATTTTGATTATTATGAATATATGATAGTTGTACATATAGATAAGTAAATGTGATATTTTTATTCAACCATATAATGTGTAATGTTCAAAGATTAAAAGCCATCCACTATTAGTCAGGCCCAGGATTTTTGCTCTTCAGTCATCTGACAAGATTCCTTTGATATCCCTGAAACCCATCATCTGGCAACAAATAATTATTCCATGAGGAGATAAAACCTACAGTATTATTTGTCAGAAATAATTTAATGTAAAGATTTTAAAAAAGAGTTTAAGGAAATAAAAGGCAAAATTTGAACATTAATGTATCATGGATGTAGCAAATGCAGGATGCAATTAAAAACCCTAGGGCTGGGCAAACACAAAAACCAGCTGAAATTACAAAAGTTTAGAGACTTGGAAGGAGGTTAACAACACTAAAGCTTAGATTTTGTTGGTAGAGAAACTTGATTAATGAAAGAAATACAAATAATGTATACACGAAGATAAGCAAACAATTGTACCCTTAATATATTACCAATTTTATATTATGGGTTAACAAATTTTGCAGCAAGAATTATGTTTTGCCATAGACTGTAAGTTTCTATTATAAAACAGTTAATTTTCCTACGACGTAGAAAACTCTATACAGTTAGATTGGATTTGTATTTAAACTCATGCTTAAACAGGTTAAATATGCACTGGTTTTTATACACCTATGGAAGAACACAGTTTGCCACCTAAGGAGATTCTTCTCATGCACAAGTCAAGATGAAATCAAAAATTCTAACTGGTCTCTTTGAGTTCACTGCTTTCTTCCCTTTATGCATTCCACATAGACAATTTTTAAATCAAACGTTTCTAAAACACTGCATTTTTACCTTTGTTAGGAAACAGGAAAAAACTCAAAATATAATTTACATTTTTCATCAGAGTATATTTTTAAATTATCTTACAGGTACTGACCCTCCATTCCATATTAACCTTATTTCTATTCTTTTCTGTGCATTATCTATATGCTAATACAATAGAAAGAAACATACAGTAATTCTGAGTAATCTTGTATTGTCTTTAGATTACTAATGCATGGAATACTTTGTAGCTAGAAGCCTTAGTAAGATTTCACTTACTTTTAAAATTATAGCTAAAATGGGCATTTTCTATTTGATATTGACATAATATGCTTATTTTCCAAGTATCAGCTCAAGTTTCATTACTGTAATTTTCCAGGACATTGGTATTTTGTGAACATCAGATTTTTTTTTTCCTGGGATCAGGACTATAAGGGAAAAATGTGGTGACATAGCTTCTTTAGATATCTATACTCACTGTGGATGTCTGTAAAGTGAACTGGGTGAGCTGGATTAGCTAAGTGAACTAGCCCTGCAGGGATTGCTGTAGAGGAGGAAGATGCAGAGGTGAATTGTGGAAACTGGATTAGAAGCACAAAACTTCTAGCCTTATCAAATCTCCTGTGACAAAATCATGGCTCTGAAGCAAATGGGACTCTCTTTAAAATATTAATTCTTAAATTATTGTCCCATAATCCTTGGTGAATTCTCAGGTGCTTTTGGTTGCGGGGGGGGGGGGTCAAGGAAATACAACCTATTTTTATAATAATTCTAAGATGTTATCTGCCTTTTTATTGTATCAGTAAGCACACTGATTGTGAAAAGTAATGGGAGCTAAAACTTCCAGTGACTTATAAGATAGCAAGACAATGTCTCCCCATTTTGTTACTAACTACTGTATTGTAGTTAGCAATAAAATGTACACTGCCATGCACTACCATATAATCCAATATCAGTTTAACTTAAGAATATCCTTAAATGGGCAGAAAATAGTATTTATAAACAAAAACTTGATCTTTAAGGCACATACATCTATTTTTAACATTCTGCTGGACAAAAGGAAATGTACACTTAAAACAAGTGAGTCCTTACCAAAATATGATGGTTGTCTCAAGGAACATCAGTGTTTTCTTTGAGTAGCCAGCAAAACTAACCATTTATTTCATAGACCAGAATTTTTACTAAGGACAATGACTTAGAGACAAATTGTGCTAATTCATGTCTGGGTATTTGGAAGATGTTTCCCCAAAAATGAACAAAATAAACCTGTCACAGAAGACAACTAACAATATATGTGGAAAATAAACTTTTATAAAACAAAAATTAGAATTTTAGAGGTTTATTTACATCACTATGAACTTGATGGCCTCCGAATACATAAAGGAATATTCTAACTAAATGAATAATTATATTTTAAAAATGTTAATTTTTGATATTGTAAAATGAAATTTGGCTACATTTGAAAGATGTTCATAAATCAGTGAACTCATGTTTTCCAAATGACAAATGCATAATTTTATAAAATTATGTATGAATAAAAGATTCATTCAAAATTCTTCATAGGTCAATTGATTCTAATGTAACAGAATATACAATTTTGATATTTTTCAGTTTCCATTTAGAAACTAACCTTTAAATAGCTTTCACCTCTTATTAAAGAACACTACCTACAATTAGCTGAAAAGACCATTAAAGTACCCCTTCTTTTTTTCCAACTACATATTTACATGAAACTTGATTTTCTTTATATACCTCAGTCAACTTATTGTAACAAATTTAATGAAAAGCAGATATGATAATTC
This sequence comes from Cacajao melanocephalus, assembly GCA_963573385.1. NCBI lineage: Eukaryota > Metazoa > Chordata > Mammalia > Primates > Pitheciidae > Cacajao > Cacajao melanocephalus. Next base: position 56,601 of record CAUYLG010053552.1, on the reverse strand, counting down.
AACAGCCGTCTATTAAAGCATACATTAAATAGATTTGAAAACAATGTAAAACAATAACATTTTTCACACAAATGCAATTTGACTAAGTTTATAGGTAGCAAGTGGAAGGGCATAAAAGAACATCATATAGCACGTGACACCATCTAATTCGATTTTTCATGTTATTATTTGGGACTATGTGAAATAGAATAATGAGTAAGAAAAATATCAAAAATCTCAGGTACCTTTCATTCTCTCATTTAGGACATTGGGAAATTGCTAATGTTTGAATAACAACAATATACTTTGTATTTGTGCTTATTTCTTCTATAATTTTTATTTATATATTATTAGTCAATGAAGATAAATCTCTTATTAAAAATATTATAAAGACACATGCACATGTATGTTCATTGTGGCACTGTTTACAATAGCAAAGACTTGGAACCAACCCAAATGCCCATCGATGATAGACTGGACAGGGAAAATGTGGCACATATACACCATGGAATACTATGCAGCCATAAGAAAGGATGAGTTCACGTCCTTTGCATGGACATGGATGAAGCTGGAAACCATCATTCTCAGCAAACTGATACAAGAATAGAAAATGAAACACTGCATGTTTTCACTCATAAGTGGGTTTTGAACAATGAGAACACATAGACACAGGGTGGGGAACATCACACACTGGGGTCTGCTGGGGGTTGGGGGACTAGTGGAGGGATAGCAGGGGGTGAGGAGATTGGGGAGGGATAACATTAGGAGAAATGCCTAATGTAGGTGATGGGGGTGGATGGAGGAAGCAAACCACCATGGCATATGTATACCTATGTAACAATCCTGGAAGATCTGCACATGTACCCCAGAACTGAAAGTAAAATTAAAATAAAAAAGAGGTTTAATTGACTCATGGTTCTGCAGACTATTCAAGAAACATGATGCTGGCATCTGCTCTGCTTCTAAGGAGGCCTTTGGAAGCTTATAATCATGGTGGAGGACAAAAATGCTAAACCATTCAGGAAGGATCCATCCCCATGATCCAATCACCTTCCACCAGGACCCACCTCCAGCACTGGGGATTACATTTCCACATGAGATTTGGAGGGGACAAATATAAATTTATATTGTCCTATATAAATTTATATTGGTGCTAAACCATATAAATGCACCTCTCCTGCTAAATTTCATGTCCTCTTAACTCACTTCAGCATAAAGTTGAAAGTCCTAAATCTTATCTGATATTCGTCTCCTTCCACCTATGAGCCTACAAAATCAATTTATTTACTGCTCATATACAATGGTGGTACAGGCATTAGGTAAACATTCACATCCCTAAAGGGAGAAATTGACCAACAGAAAGGGGAAATAGGCTCCATGCACATCTGAAACCCAGCAGGGCAGTCATTAAGTCTTAATGTTCTAAAATAATCTCCTTTGACTCCATGTACTTTGATTCCACCCAGGGAACACTGGTACAAAGGGTGGGCTCCCAAGGTCTTAGGTAGCTCCACCCTTGTTGTTTTTCAGGCTATAGCCCCCACAGCTGCCTTCATGGGTTAGAGGTGAGTACCTGCAGCTTTTCCAGGTACAAGGTACAAGCTGCTGGTGGATTTACCATTTTGGGGTCTGGAGGATGTCAGCCTTCTTCCCACAGCTGCACAAGACAGTGCCCCATTGGAGACTCTGTGTGGGGCTACAACCCCACATTTTCCTTCCACATGGCTCTAGTAGAGGTTGTTTATGGGGATTCCACCCCTGCAGCAGGCTTCTACCTAGGCACCAAGCCTCTCTCACATATCCTCTAAAATCTAGGCAGAGGCTGCCAAGCTACATTTACTCTTGACCTCTGTGTACTTGCAGGCTTAACACCATGTGGGAACTGCAAAAGCTTATGGCTTTCATTCTCTGAAGTGGCAGCCTGAGCTGTACTAGGACCCCTTTGAACCACAGCTGGAGCTGGAGCAGCCTGGATGCAGGGAGTTTGTCCCAAGCGTGTGCAGGCAGCAGGGACCTGGGCCTGGCCCACAAAACCATTCAGTCCTCCTAGGCCTCAGGGCCTGTGATGGTAGGGGCTGCATGGGAAATCTCTGAAATGCATTTGAGGTCCTTTCCCCATGGTCTTTGTTATTACCATTTGGCTCATTTTTAGTCATACAAATTTCTCTAGCAAGTGGTTGCTCCTCAGCCTGCTTGAAATCTTCTCTTGAAAAAGCGTTTTCTTTCTTTGCCACATGGCTAGGCTGCAAATTTTCCAAACATTTATGCTCTGCTTTCCTTTTAAATATAGATTCCAACTTTAAGTCATTTATTTGCTCCCACATCTTAGCATACATTGTCAGAAGCAGCCAGGCCATATTTTGAATGCTTTGTTGCTTAGAAATTTCTTCTGCCAGCTACCCTAAATCATCACTATGAAGTTCAAACTTCCACACATCCCTAGAGCAGGAACATAATGCAGCCAAGTTCTTTGCTAAGGCATAACATGTGTAACCTTTGTTCCAGTTCCCAATAAATTCTTTATTTCCATCTGAGACCTCAGCAGCCTGGACTTCACTATCAGCATTTTGGTCACAACCATTTAGTTAGTCTCTAAGAAGATCCAAACTTACCCTCATCATCCTGTATTCTTCTGAGGTCTCCAAACCCTTCCAATCTCTGCCTATTGTCCAGTACCAAAGCTGCTGTCACATTTTCAGGTATTTTTATAGCAATGTCACACTCTTTGGTACCAATTTTATTTACTAAGCCATTCTTGCATTGCTATAAATAATTAGCTGAGACTGGATAATTTATTTTTAAAAAAAGGTTTAATTAGTTCACAGTTCTACAGGCTTTACAGGAAGCATGGTGCTGGCATCTGCTCAGCTTCTAGGGAGACCTCAGGAAGCTTCCAATCATGGCAGAAGGCAAAGTGGGAGCAGGTATATCACATAGTGAAAGCAGGAGCAAGAGAGAGAGAGAGTTGGGGGAAGGTGTCACACACTTTTAAGTGACCAGATCTTGTGTGAACTCAGAATGAGAGCTCACTTCCCACTAAGGGGAAGGCCCAAGTCATTCATGAGAGATCTGCCCCCATGATCCAAACACCTCCCATCAGGCCCCACCTCCAACATTGAGGATTACATTTCAACATGAGATTTGGGCAGGAACAAATATCCAAACTATGTCAGAGGTCACGAGGTTGGAAAGAGAAGGTAATGATAATACCAAATTAGATAATGCAGTCACCTAGTTTAATCCTTCCCATAACCCTAAAGAATAGATACCATTATTTTACCCATTTTACTGATGAGAAAACCAAGGCTTTCAAAGCCAAGCAATTATTCTGATAAAATACCGGTAGAGAGTAAAAGTGATGAGATTTGAAGTCTGATTGGTTTTCTAATTCCAGAATTCAAGTACTTAACCATTGTGGCATACTGCCCACTACATATGAGAAAAAAAATGGAGAAAAAAATGGAAATAACATGTCTTGTTTCCTTTACCAAATATAGTTTATTTTCAGATCAAATGCTACCTTGATCAATAATGTAGAAATAAAACCAAAGGAGAAAAGCCAAGGCTATTTGCTCTGAGCTTGCTGTAGTAACGAAGTTAGCCATCATTGCTTGCACTTTGGCAGAAACTCAAAGGCAGGCAGTGGAGTGAGAAAGTTTTGTAGCTGAAAAAGGGAAAGCCCTGATTGGAGCCTGTTTCATGGGAAGCTGTAAGCAGGCTAGATAGGGGTGGGGGCACCCTGTGTGATTGGTTATGGGTGCATATTTAAGTTTCTCTGACTGGTCATCAGTTGGAAATTAAGTGGCAGAAATTAGGAAAACTGTCAGCTGTAAATCAATTCCTGGCCATTTTGTGCTGATGGTTACAAAAGCTATTGTTTAGCTTCCTAGATTGTCACTGGAGATAGCAACGTGGCTTCCTGCAAATTTGACTTTTAGCAGGCTGGCTTCCTGGGTTGTTTATTGCATGTAAGGGGGCTGGTGTCCTAAGCAGGTTGATGCAGATTATGGGTCAAAATTCTAATTTTGTATATGTTCTGGCTATTGTCTGTTTGAATGTTCAGTTTTAATGCTTTTGTAGGGCTCAATGGCCTTTAAACTTCTTAAGATACTTTCTGATTCTGGTGAAAGAAACAATAACATCATTCAAAATATAAACGTTAGAAATGTAATTGAAAAATTTATTTGGGAGTGCAAAATTGAAACTGAGTATTTGAGGTTTACAGCCATATAATATTTTACCCCAGATGCAAAAATATGTCTAACACACACGTATCTAGGTATATATTTCAACTTAGCCTGTGGCCACTTTTACTTGCCTTGCAGGGGAGGTGCCTGGGAACTACACTTCCCAGAACCCCTACCCAGCAGGTTGTAGGTTAGATTCTACTGACAGTCTCCCTTGAAATATAGAAAGAAGAAAAGCTGTGACTAATATAATTTCTTATTTTTCTTTATCTTCCCAATGTTTAGCATAAAACGTAGCACAAATTAGTCACTCCATAATGACTGTAAAATAAAATCAAATTAAATAAATGGATGAACAGATAAAGAAACAGGAATTTTGAAGCAGAGCAACACAGAAAAGTAGTTGATCAAAAATAAAAGTAAGTATAAGAAAGAAAATAAAATCCTAAATGACTGTTAAAGTACATAGCCTGCTAATAAGGCCCTTCCGTAAAGAGAAAATTGAGGACCAAAGTATTAATGAGGAGCGTTCTTAGAATTATCTTACAGTTTATTTCTGTTGTATTTTGCCCTTTAATACTTTTCCTCACACTCCTTCATTTCATCGCTCTTAACTCTTTTCAAGCTAATCTTAAATCTGTTTGCTTTTGGCCATCTCTATTGTTACTTTCTTAATCCAAGCAACCCGTATCTTTCTCAGGGATTTCTGAAGTAACCTCTGAACTGGGATCTGCTTCCACTTCAGCCCCCTCCACTTCATTACATTGAGCTTCTCTGTCTAGTATGGTGGCCACTGGAAATGCTGCTAGTCTGAACTAGGAAGTGCTGTAAGTGTAAAATACACACTAAATTTCAAACACTTAGTATGAGGAAAGAATGTAAGATGTCTTAATAATAAAATTTTACATGGATTATATAATTATACAATAATACTTTGGGTGTGTTGGGTCAAATAAACTATATTATCAAAATTAATTTGATATGTTTCATTTCTCTTTTTAAAATCTAATCAATAGAAAATTTTAATTTTCAATGTGGCTTTCAAAATATTTCTATGGGACAGCTCTGCTCTGAACAAAAATTAGTGATCTTTTAAAAGGAAAGGATAGTTGATATTACTACCCTGCTTTAAACCTTGTTTTTAGGATAAAATACACCCAAATGTTGGTGGTGGTGCTTGGTGGGAGGTGACTGGATCATGGGAGTGGATGTTGATGCTATTTTCATTGTAGTGAGTAAGTTCTCATGTGATTTGGTCATTTAAGAGTGTGTGGCACCTTCCCCCAGTTTCTCTGTTGCTTCTGCTGCTCTGGCCATGTAAGTCCTGCCTGCTTCCCTTTTGCCTTCTGCCATGATTGTAAGTTTCCTGAGACCTCCCCAGAAGCGGAAGTACTATGCTTCCTGTACAACCTGTGGAACCATGAGTTGATTAAATCTCTTTTCTTTACAAATTGCCTAGTCTCAGGTATTTCTGTATAAAAGTTTAAGAATGAACAAATACAGCATTTTTATTAGGTTCATGTAATTTCAGACAAACAAGGAATATTAGCTATCACCTAGACAAATACTCTTGCTTTAGATATCAAGAAATTGATACAGTTTTAATTTCAGTAAGAAAGGGGGGAAATTCTCTTTTCTATGGTTTGTATATTACGGAGGTAGTATTGAGAAACTGTAACATATGATACATAAGATGAGATGATCCTTCCACAATCCTGTGAGGAATGCACAGGTTTGCCACCTACCATCCTATTGTTTGGTATGAACTCACGTTGGGGCGCTATGTGTGAGAAAAAGTGGGAGAGGATGAGGCTATACATTTCAGAAAAGCCTGGGCCATCCTTTGCTAATTCTAAGTAAGGCAAGTGTTTATTTGTTGGTTTTTTTAAATTTCAAATAATGTAAATTATATTAAGGGAGTGAAGTCAATTGCAGATGTGTTATTTTTCATCTTTGTCTGAGAAAAGACTTTTTTAAGGGCTGATTTCTGAAAGATACTTTCACTATTTATAGAAGTCTACATTGACAAGTATTTGAAAGATGTAAATTGTTCTCTTTCTTATCTTTGTTTCTCTATATGTTGTCTGTCTGTTTTTCTTTGGCTGCTTTTAAGATTGTCTGTTTATTGCTAGCTGTCAGAAACTTGATTCTGATGTGACTTGTTGTGGTGTTCTTTATGTTTATTCTGCTTTGGGTTTGTTGAGCATCTTGGATCTGTGGGTTAACAGTTTTCAGCAAATTTGAAAAATGGTTAGCCATTCTTTCCTTAAACAATTTTTTCTGTTCCTCTCTCTCTCTCTGATCTCCTCTAGTACTCCAATTATGCATATACTAGGCTACTTTACTGTCTCATTGGTCATTTTCAGTTTTTGAAAAATCTTTATGCTTTATTTTGGATAATTTTGTTGCGATGTCTTGACACTGATTGATTTTTTTCTTTAGCAAGGTCTAAACTGCTAAAACTACACAATAAAGTTTTTCATTTCAGATAATGCATTTTTTAATCTCCAGAAGTTCCATTTGAGTTTTTTAATATCTGCCACTTCTCTCCTTATCATGATTATGTTTTATTCTGTCATTTTCAACGTATGGATCACATGTATAGTAGCCATTTAAATATTCTTGTCTGCTGGTCTCATCATCTCTAGGTCTCCTTTCTTGATTGATTTTTCTCCTGGTTAAGCATCCTTTTTTGCTACTTCTTTGCATATTGGTAACTTTAATTGAATGCTAGACAAAGTGAATTTTACAGTATTGGTGCTGGATTTTGTTGTGGTTCTTTAAATAGCATTTTGTTTTTATCTGCATATAATTAACTTAGTTGGAATCCGTTAGTTTCTTTAGAAACTCATTTTAAGCTTAGCTAGAGTAAATTCTGAGCAGCCTTTGGTCTTGGGTTAATTTAGCCACACTGCTAAGGCCTTCTGATAATTCTTCTTAATGCTTCATGTGTATGGTAATCTTTTTACTTAGGCTGGTGGGAACACAAACTATTCCCAACCTTGTGTGAGCTCCAGTCATTGTTATGTCTATTCCTATCCTTTCTTGTAGCCTGTGCTCTTCCTAGCCTTGGGTATTTTTTCACTGCATGTACTGATTAGTACAGAGCTGAAAGACTCAAAGGGAACTCTCTGCAGATTTCTAGAGCACTCTTTCTCTATTTCTCTTTGCCTCTCTCTGTGTCTGTCTCTCTCTCTCTCCACTCTGGCACTCTGTTTCATAAATTCCAGTCACCTTAGTCACCCGGAACTCTGAGCTAGGTATCATCAACATAGCAAAACTACCATGCTATGTTAGATCTATCCCTGCTCTGTGTCTGGGACACCCTCTATGGGCAGTAAGCTAGTGCAGTCTTAGGGCTCATCTGTGCCCCTTCTCATAGGAAACATAGTCCTCTAGTTTGGTTTGTTGTCCAGTGTCTGAAAACTATTTTCTCACTTATTTTACATTTCTTTCTTTCTTTTTTCTAGAGAGTTTTGCCCTATTGCCCAAGTTGAAGTGCAGTAACGCAATCTCAGCTCACTTCAACCTCCACCTCCTGAGTTCAAGCCCCTCTTGTGCCTCAGTCTCCTGAGTAGCTGGGATTAGAGACGTGCACCACCACTCCCTGCTAATTTTTGTATTTTTAGTAGATATGGGGTTTTGGCATGTTGGCCAGGCTTATCTCGAACTCCTGCCTTGGGCTCCCAAAGTGCCGGGATTACAGGTGTGAGCCACTGAGACTACATTTATTTCAAGTAAAGAAAATCAGTTCCTTGGTGCTTTGTTTTGGCCAGGAACTAATATCTCTAGTTGTTTGTTTTCTATAGAGGAAACCAGGTCTTTTGCACCTCATAGACTCCAAGAATTTTATAGCTCATGGGACTCCTAGTCTAATTGATGTCATTATAGGTAGCTGGTAAGTGATACTCATGGAGGAACAAAAACACACAAAAATATGGCTTTATGCTACACAGGGAGACATTTTACTCCAGCTGTGTAAATAACAACAGTCATAACACAATTATTAAATAGAACTTATCAATGATGACATTAAGGTAGAGTAAGAATGTTCTGGGCATTGTCACCAGTTAAACTGTCTTAGGATGTGCTAGTAATTATCTGCATAACAAAATGTTTCTCCTAAAGGGTTTAAAGAAGAACAAAATCACAATTTAGTTCTGTTGGCTGCTAGTTTCCATTTCCATCCAATGTTTGGGCATAGGACTCCTTTCCCTTTCCAGGAACCATTTAAGTAATTGGACAACTCTAGTCCCTGGTTGCATTCTTGCTTCTCTTTCCCTTTACAGAGGAGCTGGTGATATTTTACTGATGCTTATCTGCCTGCTATCGTAAAAGTAACTTCAGTTTGGTTTAAAATGGACCTGAATCTAAAATCTCTTTACTGCTAGTTCTCCTTGTTCATTACCCTGCTTCTTACCAGATGGTATTCTCTTTAATACCAACATTTCTGAAAGTTTGAGAGCAGTCTGCTAAAGTGAAAACTGGAAACCTGAGGCCGTTGTCAAATGCTTATACAAAAGGGGACTTAAACTTGGGAGGGCTCTACTCTTTCTTTTTTTATCATAGAAACGCCATGATGCACAATGGACTTCTATTGCAATCCCATAAAGAGCTTAGTAGTAGTATATGTTCTCCATTACTAAAAAAATATATATGCAATGGTTTAAGATGACTACAAAGAATTCCAGTAGGTTTTCTAATTCTTTCCCAATCCCTGCCTTCTCTTTTCCAATAGGTGCAGGTTTTAGAGTCAGTTATTGTCATGGTATCATTTTTTTAAAAAAGAAAGTTAAAATCAATGAGGAAATGATACCTCCATAGTTTTTCCTATTTTTCAACCCCCACCCCTTTTAAAATATTTTTTCAGTTACTCAATTGAAGGACTTTGGGGAAAATTCAATTAAACTGTATATTAAGCCACTGTTATAGTTAATAAGAACAGATAGTTTAAACATGAACATTTGAAACAGTTTCTATCCACCAGCAATGTCTGGATTCATGTGTTTTATTTGGAATGAGTGCCTCTTGAACATAATGTACAGCTAATCTTGTTCATCACCAGTGACTCACCTCTTATCACACAAACAACATCTCTTTTTAGACCAAAATATAATGTTGGTAAAAGAAGTCTTGTCATGTCTCTGATTGTAATACATAGTGTCAAATTTAGAGATTATGCTGTAACACAGAATACCATCTGGGGTGCCTGAAAAATGACCATTGTACATGCTAACACATAGCTATGATGCATATTTTAGTGTTAAGAGTTGGTGTGTATTATGAACACATATTTGTAGTCTGCTTATGTGCATGAATATGTTATAAATCAGAACTGCAAGTATACATACAATGCTGAAATTTTCAAAACTCCTGCATGGGGTTAAGTTTTAGCATGGGAGGCATGGGAGATTGCCCCTTTGTTACAACCTAAAATGCTATCAGGGCTTGAGGCATGGAAATGAAATTCCTGTCCCTGGAAAAGGGATAAAAGAATGAAGTGATCCCCATCTGTGGATCTGAAGCAGTGAGGAAGACTAAAATCTACTTGCATTATATCTTCTTCAAGTTGGATATTATTTATAAGTACCCCATCTTTTTAATAGGAAATTTCAGGCCAACTATTCTATTATGTTGTTTCTTTGCCAGTTTTCCCCCCTTTCAATATAGTTGTGGTTTTGGCTTTTCCATGTAGTTTCTTAAATGAATTGTCAGCAAGATCTACTCTCAATTGCTTCACCCCTAAGCACTGTTATAACTCTATTTCTCTTTACTCCGTCTCATCACAAAAACCTGTAACAGTGACCAAAGTGTATTTTCATCATTCATCATTCTATCAGCAGTCTTTTGATGACCTAAGGATCTTACTATACTACACTGACATAGATCCTAAGCTGTTGGTCCCACTGTGGAACCTGCATCAAAATATTCCAGGAGGCAGATAAAACCTCAAGGTTAAATGGGGCCAGAACAACTTGGTACAACCACTGTATAAATTATGTGCATATCTGCCATCAAATAAGAAAAAAAAAGTGTTCTGATTATTTTAAGAGTCAGAAAATTACTATATTTGGGTTTAAATTATATATATTAATTTAAAACCCAAATATATTTTATATATAGATATATAATTTTAAACCCAAATTTTATAATTTTCTGACTCTTAATCAGAACACTTTTTTTTTCTTATTTGATGGCATATATATATATATATATATAGAGAGAGAGAGAGAGAGAGAGAGAGAGAGTCAGAGAGACAGAGAGACAGAGAGACAGAGAGATTGATGAGGTCTCCCTCTTTCACCCTTTACCCAGGCTGGAGGGCAGTGGCAATCTCTGCTCACTGCAACCTCAACCTCCTGGGCTTGAGGAATCTTCCCACCTCAGCCTCTTGAGTAGCTGAGTCTACAGGCAGGAGCTATGATTCCTGGCTTTTTTTTTTTGTAGTTTTTTTTTCAGAAACAGGGAAATATGTCTCTAAAAATTTCTAAAATTTCTCCATGTTGCCTAGGCTGGTCTTGAACTCCTGGGCTCAAGCCATCCACCCACTTTGGCCTCTCAAACTGCTGGGATTACAGGCATGAGCCACTGTGCCTGGCCAGTGTATGTTATGCTGGGTCCTTCTAGATGTAGATGCCACAACAGCTTAAATGGGTAAACAATATATAATATGGGAAATGCCTGCAATGGAAAAAAGGAAAGAACCCAGAGAAGACTGAGCCTTCTGGCCACAATGTAAGCAAAATGAGTGAGAAGGAGTGAAGAGCAGATGCAAGTGAAATCTAAGGAAGGTTCAGGAAGGCCAACAGGGAGTCCTCAAGGCAAAGTTGACTGTCAAAGGGGAGTCTTGAGTCTTCCAGGAGCGGGCTGTCTTAGTGCCCCTGCTGCACTCAGTCCTGACCTGGGAGCAGCCAGTGGGAAGGACAGCCTCAGGGCAAACACAGGAATGGATTTCAGTGAAAGGCACTTTATCAATTTATCTGTAGTCAGAGGTCTGCAAGGTGCATCCTTATAACCACCACAATTACTCTCTTAAAATATTAAATATAGCTCAGGATTCAGGAACTTGTTTCGTATGAAATATCCAAGTGCACCTAATTATAAGTTCTATCATAACAGGACTTTGTTATAATTACTTTAAATAAGATTTGACACAATATGAAGTACAACTAGGTCTCAAAACAACATGTACTTCATATATCTGGAGCAGAGGAATTTTGTTGCCAAGGTCTCAGTGATAATGCAATTTCATTTATACTTTGAATCTGATTATACTTAGCAGCTTAGGCAAAAAGAGGAACACATTTCTTTTTATGACAAAAGAAAGTCAACTAATTTAACATCAGAGGCTATCTTTTTTGCTGGAGCTAAACTCAAGCTGTAAAGTGTTACTCGTCCTGCTTGTGCAAAGTAACTGGTCATATCTCCAATTACAGGTTTACAAAAGGATCAGAAATTCAGTTCAAGATGATTCTTGCCTTGGCCTTCTCTAATGGTAGAAGACTCAACATTAAACTGCAACTCAGTCAAGGAATTTCTATGTCTGGCTGTAATAATATGACTCAAAACCTAACCCTTCAAATATAATACTTGGACAGAAATTAAAGAATTTAGGGGCCGGGTGCAGTGGCTCACACCTGTAATCCCAGCACTTTGGGAGGCCGAGGCGGGTGGATCACCTGAGGTCAGAAGTTTGAGACTAGCCCGACCAACATAGTGAAACCCCATATCTACTAAAAATACAAAAAATTAGCCAGGCGTGCTGGCAGGCACCTGTAATCCCAGCTACTTGGGAGGCTGAGGCAGTAGAACCACTTGAACCTAGGAGGCGGAGGTTGCGGTAAGCTGAGATTGCACCATTGCACTCCAGCCCAGGCAGCAAAAGCTAGACTCTGTCTCAAAAAAATAAATTTAGAAGAGAAGCTTGCTCCTTAGAATGGGCTAGACTTTCCCCATTATGTAATATCTTAGAGAAATCTTTGGCCAATCCTTGAGGGTGGTCAATTCATAGCAGAATTTGTAATCAGTGTGGCATGCATATCACTCATATCCCAGGAGATGTTGGAAGATAAATGAAACTTTTTTATTTTCATAATTAAACTGTTCTTTACTATGTTCTAGAAAAAAAATATAACTAGCCCATTGAGTTCACAGATAAGATGAAGTGAAAAACTTTTAAGACAGTTATTAAGCAAATACTATTAATAGCATGTTGGTAAGCAGACACAGCAAAAATCAAATGATGAGGGTGATGTGGTAGATTAGATAATGGGCCCTGAAAATGTCCACAAACTAATCCTTATGTGATGAAGGAGACGTTGCTGATGTGATTAAGTTAAGGATATTGAGATGGGGAGATTTTCCTGGATTGACTGTGTGGGCCCAGTGATGTAATCACAAGGGTCTTATCACAAGGGTCTTACAATAGGGAGGCAGAAAATTCAACGAGGGATGGGAGGTTTTTTTTTTTTTTTGAGATAGCATCTCATTGCATCGCCAGGTGCCAGGCTGGAGTGCAGTGGTGCAATCTCGGCTCACTGCAACCTCCGCCTCCCGGGTTCAAGCAATTCTGCTGCCTCAACCTCCCAAGTAGCTGGGTCTACAGGCGTGCACCACCACGCCCAGCTAATTTTTGTGTTTTTAGTAAATACGGGGTTTCACCATGTTGATCAGGATGGTCTCAATCTCTTGACCTCGTGATCCACCCGCCTTGGCCTCCCAAAGTGCTGGGATTACAGGCGTGAGCCACTGCACCCGGCCAGGAATGGGAGTTTTGATGAGGGAAGCAAGAAGCTTAGAGTGATTGAAGGAAGAGGCCACAAGCCAAGGAATGCAAATGTCTTCTAGAAGCTGAAGAAAACAAATAATAAATTCTCCCTTAAAGGTCTCAGAAGGAACCAGCCCTGCCAATGCCCTGATTTTAGCCCCGTAAGACTGAACTTTAAATAGTCACATATGACAAGCAGCTACCCTATGGGACAGCACGCTCTAGATGATGTCATGAGATTCATCATTAGTGAGTTGCTTTGTACAGCAGCCCCAAGGGACACACAATGGAAAGTATATAATTGCACTTTTGTATAAAACTCAACCCAGCAGCTTTATATCCTGTATCTGCTGTTATACAGACAAGGCTGTATAATGAGGTTATCCAGGAATATTGATATGATCCATCTTTATCACCCTCAGGAGATAAAAAAAGTAGAATTCATGATGCCTCTCAGAGAAATATGTTGTTTAAGTTATGTTTTAAGTCTGAGTTTCGGGAGGCAGATAATTACATCCAAATGAAAGCCCTCTAGTAGTTGGTTCTTTGTGGTGTTCCTACTGAGACGTAAGCAGCTGTGGGTTTTAGGTGTATGAACAATGAGCCCTTTTGACCTAGCATGGTGTTTTAGTGAAGTTGGGGATGTTATATCAAATTAAGTTTCAACTTGGAATGAGAACTGTTGTAAAATTTTCTGCTTTAAGAGAAACCCAGGGAACTGAAGTTTGCTTTATTGTATCAAAGTAAGCAGTCAGCAGAGAGAAAAACATTACATCCTAAAGGAGAAACAGAATTTTCTTGAATTGCAGAATGTTGACACCACGCATCTGTCTGGCATCAAATCTGTTGGTTATAAATCTTGCAGATAACTGATCATCCCAAATCCACAAAGGCAAAAGTTGAAAGAGAAGTTGGAGCATCAGAAAAGGCACAAGAAATTCTGCAGACCCTGAAGGAGTTGAAGCTGGTTCCAGTATGACATATATCAGGATATTTCTGTAGGGCTTGGCTGTCCATTTAAATGCTAATGTGCAATTCTGGCATATCCTCGGAATGAAAGTCCTGAAGCAAGCAGCAGCACTGGAAATTTCAGAACATTGTTGAATATTCAGTATCCATGCACTGAAGAGCTCAGGTAGACTTTTAAATGTCAGACAACAAACCACAGTTCTCACTTCCATATGCTCGCCTAAGAATTCTTTGGCAATGTGCTATTTTTTAAAGAAAGGTTGAGTGAAGTTTTGCATTTTCAAGTGATTTTTTAATGAAGTTAATCTGACGAGCAAAGCAAGAGGTCATCGGCTGCAATTCATACATAAGGTATATAATAAAAGGCAAATTCAGAAGTTCTTTCTTGCTGTTTTCTCTTAAGTCTCAATCGTCTTCAGCTGTGAGAACTGAAAATTGTCAGGCATTGGAGGCAAATTTCAAGATTTTGCCTCATTTTCTTACTCTATTTATGTAGTGCATCAAACCATATTAATATAACATCACTGAGCCTGCCATAAGTGGGTACACTGAGGGGTAGTAATAATTGTTATGGAAATTGATGCCTTGAGAAAAAGAAGAAGCTATTCAAAGATGGAGAGTGAGTTTCCAGAAGGACAGTTATGTTGGAAACTTTCATTGCTATGTGGATATTTACTACAATCTCTAGAAACATTCCTAGTATTCATTCAACACATATATAAAGTTAATCTTCAGGTGTTAGGCATTAAGGAAGGTGCTGGGGATGTAATAATAGTCATAGTGAACATCAATATACTGATTTTCCCGTAAATAGCACTATGTAACTGTTTTACATATACAGTAGTCCATAGCCCTTATTCAGTGGGGGTATGTCCAAGACCCTCAGTGGATGCTTGATATAGCAGATAGTACTGAAACTTATATATACTATGCACAAATTTTATTTATCTTTTCACAATTTTATGGATAGAAGATTTAGTCTTTCTATAGATGACAGCAACCTCAGCATTGGAGAACTTTTACCTTTTCGCTTAAAGGAAGTATGTGGACTATTGCATATGTATCTACTGTATATGCATCTGTATTTATATAGTGCATCAAAGCCATATTAATATAACATCACTGAAGCAGCAATAAACAGGCACACTGAGGGGTAATAATAACTGTTATTGAAATTGGTGTCTTGAGAAAGGAAGAAGCTATTCAAAGATGGAGAGTGGGTTTCTGGAGGGACAGTTATACAGGCAACATTAATTGCTATATGGATATTTACTACAGGAATTTTACACCATTGTAGAGAAGGCACACTTTACACTTTCTCTTTGGCATGTCTAAATTGCCAGCATCACTACTCTTGTGATTTGGGGCCATTATGAAGTAACATAAGGGTTCCTTGAACACAAGTGCTGCTTTATGGTGACAGTGGACTGGATAACTGAGACAGTGACTCATGACTAATGGGTGGGCAGTGCCTACAGCAGGGATATACTGGACAAAGAGACAATTCACGTCCTGGGAGGGCTGAGTGGGATAGCTCCAGATTTTATTACACCAATCAGGACAGAGTGCAATTGAAAATTTATGAATCGTTTATTTCTGGAATTTTCCATTTAATCTTTTCAGGCTGTGATTGACCACGGGTAACTGAAACCATGGAGAGTGAAACCATGGATAGAGGACTACTGTATTAACTCATTTAATCCTGTAAGGGTGTAATCCTGTAAGAGTGTAAACACCCTTATGAGATAAGTATTTATGAATAGGGAAACTAAGGCACAGAGATTCTGTAACTTGACAAAGGTGACACAGATCATAACTGATGGAAAAAAAAAATTCAGACTCAGAAGAGACTGAACCACAAGGTGTGCTCTTAAAACCGCTATGCATGGTGACTTAATCCCACTTTCCAGTGACATTTTGAACAGTCTTCTATTTCAAATTTCTTTAGATATTTACAAAAATAAAAGCCTGCCTCACACTAGCTTATAAATGCCCTGAGGTTTTCCTCACTATATGGTGGCTTGCCCGTATTTAATGTTCCACAAGTGTTTGTGGTGTAGGCAGTATAAGAGCAAAGGTTTGGGGGCTGAGGAAGCTGAATTGGAAACTCTGCTCAACTGCTTCCTCAAGGCGTGAACTCAGTTTCTTCAACTAAAAAATGGGAATCATGAAGTTATTGTGAGCACTAAACCCTACAGTTAAGGAAAGTAAGGGCCAGCCACACCAGAACTCTGACCATCTCATATCTACTCAATTTTCTTTATCCAAGAGACCGTCTTCTCTCCTTTCCTTCATCCTTTCCCTCCTTCTCTTATTTTATTCACTCATTCAATATACTTTTTATTAAGTGTCCACTTTGTCCTGGGCCCTGTGATAAAAATAAAGCAAGTGGTAGGTTTCCAATCCTGACTTAATTTCTGCTATAGCAGTAGCTCTTGGAGCATGGATCCTGGACAAGCAGCATCAGCATCCCTTGCTGTGATGGTTCATTTTAATGTGCCAACTGGGCCATAGGGTATCCAGACATTTGGCCAAATATTATTCTGAGTGCGCCTGTGAGAGTGTTTCTGGATGAGGTTAACATTTGAATTAGTAGACTGAGTAAAGCCCATTGCCCTCCCTCATGTGGATGGGCCTTAACCAATCAACTAAGGACCTGAATAGGACAAAAAGGATAAGGAAGAGAGAATCCCTCCTGTCTGCTTAAGCTAAAACACTAGTCTTTTTCTGCCTTCAGACTCAAACTGAAAAGTCATCTCTTGAGTCTTGAGCCTGCCAGCCTTCAGATTGGAATGTGCACCATTGGCTGGTTCTCAGGACTTTGGCCTCTCCTGGGTCTCCAGTGTGCTGACTGCAGACCCTGGGACTTCTCAGCTTCCATAATCCTGCAGGCCAATTCCTTATAACAGATCTCTTTAATACTCTGTGTATTTCCCATTGGTTCTGCCTCTCTGGAGAATCCTAACATACTTGAGCAGTGAGTTCAGGCTCCACCCTGAGAATGAGGCCCAGCAAACTGTTTCAGCAAGCATGCCAGGTGACTCTGATGTCCCCTAAAGCTTAAGAACCACTCTACTTAAAATATTCTTGATTGGCCTCACTAGTGAGAAGTGCAGCATTTCATCATCAGCAGAGTTAAACTCCTGAGTCATGACTTCTTTTCAGATATCATAACTGAAGGTCAGTTCTCTGAATGTGTTCACTTTGACATCATACCTTTCCTATAAGAGCAAATAGGAGGCCCTGGTTGTCCAATCAGAGCTTGGATTATAAATATAAATGTAAATATGCTGGCTATTTGTTGTTGTTGCTCAGCGTGAATACATTCTAAAGACTGACTGAATCAGGTGAGAAAGCTCTCCTCAAACTCGTCAAGGACTGTAATTACTACCTGTGGATGATGGATCTTATCTAAAGAAAGCAAGCTACAGGGACAATAAAACATTTTTACACTACATTGTATCGAGTGGAGTCTGCCAGAGTTCCTCGGCACTCCCTCCTCAGACATCTGATCTCTATTATTTTTCCTCCATGATTAAACATGCAGGTCTGTTTTCCAGCTCCTCAGGGACATTCAGAGGGGCTGCAGGAATTCACATTCTGCTGTTCCACTGTGAAAACACACTGTCCTCAGGGCTAGTCATGATTCTTGCGAACTGTGGGTGGTGAATGTTTGCCATCTTCATCCAAAGTAAGATCAGTAATGAAAGTCACGGGCTTTTCTTTTCTTTTTTTTTTGGGGGGGCAGGGGCAGTGGTTTCAAGAAAGATCATCTAGAGATTCATTTCTTTCCTATCGGTAGGGCAACAGGAACAGAAAACAGACCTTTTCTTCCAAACACATTGTACCAGTCAGTACTTGATCTTGATCCAGGTATGTTATACCCATAGAAGTGAGACAGATCTCCAGTCAAAGAGCATGCTCTGGAATTCTTTGAAGGCAGAGCAGTAGTCTATTTTTTAGTAAAAACACACAACAAATGGATTATTACGTTATGAGCAATTGATCAAGTAGTTCAAACATACGTTTATCATCTGTAAATATGCATTGAGTGCTACTATGTACTAGCCAGTGTCTGATGGCATGGTAAACAGACATACACAAATATATTAAATAATCACCATAATCACTTGCTATATGGTCAGGGCCTACTGTGTACAAGCTAGTGCCAAGCTAGTGCCATAGGCAATTGTGCACAGACACACAAAAAATAAAAAGCTATCTATTGAGTATCCTTATATACTGAGTGCTTTTATTAAGACACTGTATTAATCCTTTCTCACACTACTATAAAGAAATACCTGAGACTGGGTAATTTATAAAGAAAAGAAGTTTAATTGGCTCATGGTTCTGCAGGTTCTGCAGGAAGCATAGGGGCTTCCCCTTCCGGAGAGGCCTCAGGAAACTTACAATCATGGCAGAAGGCAAAGGGGAAGTAGGCACTTCTTACATGGCAGGAGCAGGAACAAGAGAGATGGGGGGAGGCACTGTACACTCTTAAATGACCAGATCTTGTGAGAACTCACCCACTATCATGAGAATAGCACCAAGGGGGTGGTGCTAAACCATTCATGAGAAACCACCCACATGATCCGATCACCTCCCACCAGGCCCCACCCCCAACATTTGGAATTACAATTTGACATGAGATTTGGTGGGGACACAGAGCCAAACCATATCAGGTACTATATGTATATCTTACTCATCATATCCTTTCGACATCACTATGAGGCAGGCAGTATTGTCACCGTTTTATAAAAGAGAAAGTAATGTACTGAGATGTTAAATAATTTGCTCAAAATCACTTCATTTGTGAAATGGAAGAATCAGATCCTAAATCTATTTCTTTCTAAATCCAAGCACTGTAACATTTTTTTCTCTGTGCTTCCAGTTTTTCTCTAAATGGGAAGTCAGAACACATACATTTAAAAACTTCAATAATAATGTAAATCTGCAAATACAAAGTGGCAGGAGATGGGGTATGAAAAGTAAGCATTAAAGAAGCAAAGATGGATATGGGCACTGTTCTACCAAAGTCCAGCCAGAAAAAACAGAAAGGATACCAGGTATTTTAACGAAAAGATTCGTCCAATGGGTATCTGAGCACTGAAAGTATGAAAGGGAGCTGCAAGTAAACGTAGGAAGCAGCTCCCTATCCTAGACTGTGGGAGCAAAGACAAGGGGTTGGAGCTGTTAGGATTTAGCTCAGAGAAGGGGCCCTGCCAAGTTGAAAGCCAGTCTTGTTGGTGGGACGATGACTGGCAAGTGATGGTAATTCTGAGATGGTGTGTTCAAACTCATCCTGGAAAGGTGAGCGGGGAAACCTGAAAACGACAACCTCTGGAACAACTGCTGAGGGTGAAAAAATGGTTCTCATGAGACACTCAAAAGAATAGCAAGCCACTAGGATGCTAAATGGAAGCAGATGGGAACAAGTCCCCTTTTCCTCCTTCTGTCTTCCAGTCTGCCTCTCACGCCTGCTATTGGCAGAGCCTGGCATGGGTCCAGCTGGCAGAGCAGCAGTGTCTGCTTTGAAATCTTCACTGCTCCTGGCTAAGTCCACCCCTAAGAGGAGGGTAAACCACACACTGCCGCACCTCTGCACTGATTAGTTCATGAACTGAAGGAGAGGCCCCGTGTGTGCAAAATTCACTCTCATTTATACCCTTGGCTCCATTTGATGTGACTCTACTCATGATCTTTGCTGATTTCACTCTTCTGGGCTCAAGAAAGAGCATTTGCCAGGTTGTCTACCTCATAGGCAGAAGTTTGTCAGGTTTTCTAGGACTTAGTGACTAATATGTGAGTCCACTGACTTAACCCTTTTAATTTTATTAGTTTCTCTGGAAACGTTTCCCCCTCTAATAGAATGAATTTCACCTCCATTTAGTACATCTCTCTGATTTTCATCTCTCTCTATATAAAGAGAATCCCATCTCTGTTTATTTTTTCCTTTTCCCCATTATTACCTTCTGATTAGAACTACTCATTCTTATCTCAAGTTGTAGATGAAATTCCTGTGAGATAGGATTTTAGAAAGGTAGTTCCAGCAATAATAATCCTCAAGTAAAATAAATCAGTGTTCCCCAGACTTGGGAATGGTGCTGGTCCAAGATGAAGTTTTCTCTAGCGCAAAATAAAAGCAATGCCAAGAACTATGAGAAGCAACAAGGTATCAGGGTTAAGGGTAAGGACTATAAAGCCAGCCAGCACGGTTTGAATTCTGCCTCCATGATTTTTGGGAAGTTATTTTACATCTCTGTGCCCCAGTTTTCTCATATTCTCTTATTATTACAACTAATCTACAAATTAGCCATTAATAAGCACATAGACTACTAAGTGCTCAATAAAGATTAGATAATATTATTTTTGAACAGTTCAAGGATGCCAACTGTCCTTTCATGAGAAGGATGGAACTATATTAAGAGATGACGTCAGTCTTAATTTTTTAAATTTGAAAATGCTTGCTTGTATAAAATGGCATTAACGGTAAATGCAATGAAACCTAAAGGTCTGAAAACACTGCTATGAAAGATTCCTAAATCATATAAAGAAATGTATTAAAAAGCCAAAGAAGTGTTTTATTAAGGCTTTTGAGTTTATAAAAGGTTAATTTACTAGTTCAACAAAGATATATTAGGTGCCCACCTTGTGTGGGGCCCTGAGATGATGCTAGAAACTAATGATGAGTAGGTGTCTGTCCTCAGAGAGGTGATATCTAGCACGGCTTTTCACATAACTTATTTAATTTTATCCACATAATCAGCTTTGGAAAGGGTATTATTATTATTACCTCTGTTTTAAAGAGAAAACTGAAGTCTCATGAAGGGAAATAACATTCTTTGCATCGTACGGCAGACAAAAGTTTGGGTTCTTTTCCCCATAACACAGGCCTGGTTCTTCTCCCAGGAATTACATCTCTGTTCTTATACAATGAAAACTGTGGGGAAATTTTGCTTAATAAACATGTACAAAGGCTCACTTTTTGGAACACGTCTAGTCTGTGAAACAAGACTGGGTATAGGTTTAGAAGCCCTCCACCCCCCAGGCAGAATACTTAGGAATTTAACAATCAGATCTCTAACCCTTTCACCTCTTCTCATTTGTTGAGTAGAGGGTGTGAACTGTACTTTTAATGCCCCTAGCCTATCTTTCCACCATCTTTGTGACCTTTTTGCTGACCTATTCCCCAAAAGGAAACTTTATTATGCTAATATGCCTTGTGGGTCTTTAAGTAGGAAAACAAAGCAAATATTTTTCCTCTTGTCCTTCTACCCAGTTGTTTTTTCTCCCATTATCTTTGAAGCAATGTGTGCTAAGGGATTATTTGATAACCATTTAAGACAACAAAAATGTTAAGTCTTAAAGGAAATGAACTGTGAAAGGATAGGCAAGGGCATCAATGATTTTATGTACCCTCCTCAAATCATAGCACACGTTGGCTTCCTGCTTTTGGTTTTAGTTTTGTTCCATTAATCTATATCCACTGGAGTGAGATTTTCACTATGATCTTTTGAGGTAGTATAGCAGGTACCTTTCATGCGCAAGCTTATAAATCCTTACAACAATTCCAACAGGTAGGTACTTGCTATGCAAAAGAGGAAACAGAAATTGCCTTTAAATCTCTCATCTCAGCTGGAGCAGTGGCTTACACCTGTAATCTCAGTACTTTGAAAGCCAAGGCCAGCGGATCATGAGGTCAGGAGATTGAGACCATCCTGGCCAACATGCTGAAATCCTGTCTCTACTAAAACACAGAAAATTAGTCGGCCGTGGTGGTGTGTGCCTATAGTCCCAGCTACTCGGCAAGCTGAAGCAGGGGAATCCCTTGAATCTGGGAGGCGGAGATTGCAGTGAGCCGAGATCATGCCACTGCACTCCAGCCTGGGCAAGAGAGTGAGACTCCATTTCAAACAAACAAGCAAAAACTCTCATCTCCTCTCCGTTTTTAAAAACATAATAACATAGAAACTTAATTAAAGAATTATAGATAGGTTAAGCAAATTATCCAAGCCACTCAGCTAAGAAGCACTGGAGCAAAGGTGTGAATCCAGAGCTCTCTGGCACCAAGGTCTGTGTTTTTCTGTTTACTAGCACTTCTCAAACTTTATACAGCTAGATGTAAATTTTACCAGGTATTAATGTTATCCCTCCAAAGGCATCCATGATTAAGGATGTTTGCTAAATAGTAAATGTACTTGATTCCTTTGAAGTTCACACTGTGTGTATATTTAGCAAATTAAGACTCTAAGAAGCTCTGAAGAATAGGGAAAAAAAACCTGTTTATTTGGCTTAACTTAGCATTTGGGTTTCTGCTCCTTTCCTAGGTTAAGCGCTTAAAACAATTGCTGTAGGTTGGAGAAAATGAGGCACTGCAGTACATCAGTCAGAACAGTGAGAAAATCGGGATGACTGCTAGACTTGAATAAAAGACACCCCCTTGGAACCAGAGTTGCTGTCTGGGACAAAATGACCTGCTTGATTCTAAAAGGCAGTATTAAGAACAGTCTCAGAAACAGAAAATGTCATATGGGGAGTAGAAAAGTTTTTTTTTTTTTTTTTTAAGGGACAGAGATTTAAGTTGAAAAGACCCATTGAGCTGGAAATATTGTGTAGTTACAGTGTGTACATGGGCAAAAAGAGACTGTAGTTAACAAAATATGATCAGGTTATAATTTTATATATAGTAATAATTGAGTCCTTTGTCATTTTACAGATCAATGCCAATGAGAGAGATGGACTCCTTTCCAAGGCTAACCACCTTTCAGGAGTTTCAGTGCTAAAATTGAAAGGCAATTTACTAAAACTTGATTATTTGCAAAGATTTTTACTAACACTGAGGTACCACATCTATGTGATCTTAACACATTTTTAAAGTTCATTTGATACATTAAAGGAAAGTTCATTACACAGATTATTGATAGTGTAGTTTTGATGTAGAGTGAAGCATTCTTGTGCATTAGATGTTAATGGTACGGTTTGGGATCTATCAGAGACACAACAAATATTTATTCTCAGCAAGTCAGAGCAGAGGGCAGTGTTGTTAATCTGATATTCACCCCTTAGTCATTTAGGCTGAGCCCAAGACCTGTACCAATTCTAGGTCTGATAGGATGGATCCACCTGGGAGGCAGAAAATACAAAGATTCAAGATTGTAGCTGCCTCCAGCAAACGAGCAGCCACTGAAGTCCAGGATGCAAGTCTAGAGAGATTAACAGCCTGCGTCCAGTTGCCCTGTGTAGAGGAATTAAGGTGCTTGCAAAAGGAATTGTGGTTTTTGCGTTCTTGGAATTTACCATTTTATATCAGAATACATTCTTAGATAAGTGTGCTTATGTTATACATCATTTTAATGGGCATGCCTCCCTTTATGATTTTTTGCTAATGACTTATTACTTGGTTTATTTTATGTTTATTTTTGACTATCGAAATAATGTTAGACAAATAGCAAATTCAAGTGATTTCCTTATTCAAGTTCAAAATGGGTTGTAAAGCAGCAGAGACAACTTGCAACATCAACAACGCATTTGGCCCAGGAACTGCTAATGCACATGCAGGGCAGTGGTGATTTAAGAAGTTTGCAAAGGACACGAGAGCCTTGAAGACCAGCATAGTGGCTGACTGACGACAATGACCAATTGAGAGCAATCATTGAAGCTGATCTTCTTACAACTACACAAGAAGTTGCTGAAGAACTCAACGTCAACCATTCTATGGTCTTTTGGCATTTGAAGCACATTGGAAAGGTGGAAAACTTGATAAGTGGATGCCTCATGAGCTGACCTAAAATCAAAAAAAAATCGTCATTTTGAAGTGTTATCTCTTATTCTATGCAACAACAAGGAATCATTTCTTGATCAGATTGTGACATGTGATAAAAAGTGGATTTTATATGACAGCCAGTGATGACCAGCTCAGTGGCTGCACTGAGAAGAAGCTTCAAAGTGCTTCCCAAAGCCAAACTGCCACCAGAAGAAGGTCGTGGTCACTGTTTAGTGGTTTGCTGCCCATTTGATCCACTACAGCTTTCTGAATATTGGTAAAACCATTATACCTGAGAAGTATGTTCAGCAAATCAGTGAGATGGACTGAAAACTGCAATGCCTGCAGCTGACATTGGTCAACAGAAAGGACCCAATTCCTTTTCATGACAACGCTCAAATGTGCATTAACAACCAACACTTCAAAAGTTGAACTAATCGGGGTACGAAGTTTTGCCTCATCTGCCATATTCACCTGACCTCTTGTCAATCGACTACCAATTCTTCAAGCATCTCGACAACTTTTTGCATGGAAAACACTTCTAAAACCAGCAGGATGCAGAAAATGCTGTCCAAGAGTTCGTCGAATCCCAAAGCATGGATTTTTAAGCTGCAGGAATGAACAAACTTACTTCTTATTGGCAAAAATGTATTGGTTGTAATGGTTCCTATTTTGATTAGTAAAAATGTGTTTGAGCCAAGTTGTAATGATTTAAAATTCAGTCTGAAACAGCAATTACTTTTGCACCAACCTGACAGAAGAGACCTTGGCCCTGAATTGAAATGCAGGTCAAAGCTTTAGTTCTTAAGTAGTAGAGTCAGCAAGAGCAAACGCAAGGCAAATATGAGAGGCCCATTGTCAGAATGGAGACATCACAGAGGAGCGAGAGGCAGAGTGTGGACCACTATGCTGGGGCCTTGCACCCTGGTGGAGGGCAGGCAGTGAGACGGTTACCAACATAACAACAAGCCAATGGACCACATCCTGGGACATTTAGCATTACATTTTTCCTGAGTGTGAAGAGATCAAGGGCCACAGGTCCTTTAAATACTCTCTATCTGGGAAGGGTAGGACTGAATATCTATGTGGGAAGATCATCAGAACCAGCCAGAGGAAGAGGGGAAGACAAGAAGAGGCAAAATGAGATTCATTAATTGCCAGGTGCAACAACTGCTCCTTCAGTTCCTGAGGACTTGGGAGTTCTGAGAATGGAAGAGTAGAGAGGCCAACCCTGTAGTCACAGGAGGCTTCCACCCACTCACTCAGTGAGTTATGTATATGGAGTAAATGTAAAATATTGCATTGACACACATCACCCTTTTCCCCTCTCCAACCTCAGTTCTGCTGGACAACAGGCACTGGGGGTAGGTAGGATTCCTCATGGGACAAGGGCTTGGAGGCTATGCGACTTGGGCACAGAGCTCCATGTCATCTGACATGATGGAGGCACATGCCAATAGGTGTTTTATCTCTAAAGGGAGAGGAAACAAAGGGACTTGGCAAGGCTCTCATCCTTCTTTCTCATCAAGTAGAATCTCTTTTACAACAAGGTCAGCAGTTTGTTTATTTTCCAGTTAAAAAGTTTGGGGTGGGGAGGAAGGAAGCTGTGCTTTGTAAAATTTCAGTGTTGGGGTTCACAGTGCTGCATATTTTTTGAACCCACACAAAAACATCTGATTTGAAGTAGGCTGGTGTTGAATTATGATGCTGCGAACCACACCACCACACACGAAAACCTTGTGAAATAAAAGGGCTTGTAAAGTCCCGGTTAAAATTCTAAGTTTTGTACAAGGGCATCTTATACAACGTTCCAAATGACTGGAGGGGAATTACAGAGATTAATCATTTTCTAAGCACCAATTAATGTGACTCTATGTTATTGGTGTCTCACTGGGCAATCAATTTTTAAAAGGAAATAAAAATTTCTGGGAGTTAACATTGCTACGCCTCAGCTAGTGACTGTTTATTATTCCTTGGCTGAACTACTTGCTGATTTTTATCCTTAAAACAGAATCCTTACAAGTGTTTCCTTTATTTGGAAATCCAGTTGCAGATTTAATACTCTGCAGTCAGTTTTCTTAAAGGGAAGATCTAGAAACAAAGAAGTCATATAATTTTCCAGAGTCAACTCTGTAGATTAAGTTTTAAGTGTGCATTCTTTGGGCATCTACTTCTCCAGGTTTCCTTTCACCCCCAGGCTTCCCTTGTTTCTCCAGTGTCCTGCACCGAGGTCACACTTTTTGCTACTCTGTTAAGGTAGACAATCCTGGGGTGTTACTATCTTTTTTACTCTCTTCATCTGCTTTCTCTGGACCATCTACTCAACAGCCATTGCTTCAGCTAACATTGCTAAGCTGATGACTCTAAATTTATAGTTCTACCCCAGATGCTCTCTAAAGCTCTCAGCTGCCTTTTTGACACCTTCCCTGAGAAGTGTCATCGGGACCTGAAATTCAACATGTCTGAGACCAGACTGGTCACCATCTATTTCTCTTTTATTCCCTGTTTCAGAAAATGAAGTCACCACTTGTTGGCTGGCCAGGCCAGAACTTTGTGAATTGTCTTAGACGTTATTGTCTTTACAAAATAACCTTCCATAACAAGGATCTTTTTACAGTCCACAGTGAGGGCCTCATAAGAGGTCTCGCAAATCCCCTCCCACCAAGTATGGCCCCTGATCCTCCTCACACTAAAGCAGTTGTGTTCTTGCAGTGCTAAAGCACTCTCTGGGTCATGGTGCCTTAGAGAGATATCAAAGTGAAACTTTCTTCCCCCACCTCATTTTCTCCTTTTCTTATCCAGCTATGAGCTCATGAGGACGGAGAGACTTCTGAGGATAGCCACAAAACTGCATGCATAATTATTCCTCTCTTCTAACTGCAAATGTGTTTCTTGATCAAGCTGATCATTCTGACTTTTCTGAAAGATGTTTTAGGCTGTCGCTTTCTCACACATGTGCAGAATGTCTGAACCCAGTTTGGGTTCAGGCTGGGATGTCAATCTTGGATGTAGATAAATGACAGGTGTACTTTGAGGCTCCAGACAGCTCCTGGATATTCACGTTTACCAGATATGGAACTACGATTCAGGGACTCATTGGAAAATGACGTTTACCTGTCAAATAACAGCAGTTCCAGTAGATTTCCTCACAACAACACTTTGGCATCTTACATCAAAAAATCCTAAAAAGGCTCCTTTCCCAAGGTCCCTGGAAGTATGGCTCTTTGCTAAGCAATCAAAGTCATTTTAGATGCAGTTCTTTAGCAAGCTCTGCCCAGTAGAAGAAAAGATTATGAACGCTTACTTCGTATGATGTGGTCTTAGGTGGCAGTAACTTATCCCTAAGGCTCTGTTGAACAAGGGTTATGTCACCCACTAAATAGGGAAATGTGAAAACGACTGTTGCACATATTGTCTGGTGATTTCACTCTGAGTCATTGCTGCATTTCAACCAACTTTCAAGTGATTTTTTTTGTTCTTCAACAACTATCCTAAATATTACACTATCGTCATAAAACAAAAGACCTGAGAATCCTTTCTGGCATTTTTGTATGAAAGTAATTTAAACTTTGCAGAAATCTGTGGCCTTTTTATATTAACAAATATGTATCATCTTCAATACCTCAGTCATTTCACAGCTATATATTGAAATATTAAACTTAAGATATTTCTAATTAAATGAATGAAAAACTATGGATACAACTAACTAAAAATTGGCTTTTCTTTGACAACTTCACTTGAATCACAATACTTTCAAACAGAGGTCATTTCATTTTTCCTCCCTGCTTCTTGTATCAAGTTTAGGAATCTATGTCAGCATTTTTTTTCTTAAATTCGACCATTTCCTCCTCTTTATCTCAGTGTCTCTCTTTCTTTTGAAGTCCATGGTGTTTGATTATATGACACAGCCCCTATCTTTGCTTCTGTTGGTCCTTTATCATTTCCATGTTTTTGAAGAACAAGAAGGCCATGTGCTCACAGAATAGAGAGTGTATTATGCCAGGTAAGTTGGAGATGTTAGAGGGCTAGATCATAAGGACCTGGTGGGTTGTGTTGAGAACTTTGGTCCTTATTTTAAAAGCAGTCAGGAACCTTTTAAGGTCTTAAAAGAGTAAAATGATACCTGATATGATTTTTATTTTTTATTTTTTCTGAGACAGGGTCTCACTCTGTCTCCCAAACTGGAGTGCAGTGGTATGATCTCAGCTCACTCACTGCAACCACCATCCACCAGACTCCAGTGATCCTCCCATCTCAGCGTCCTGAGTAGCTTGGAACACAGGCACATGCCACCACGCCTGGCTAATATTTGTATTTTTTGTAGAGATGGGTCACCATGTGGCCCAGGCTGGTCCTCAACTCCTAGACTCAAATGATCCACCTGTCTCAGCCTCCCAGAGTGCTGGGATTACAGGAATGAGCCACTGTGCCCGGCCAACCTGATGTGATTTTTAGAAGACCACTCTAATTGCAACATAAAGTAGGAATTGAGTAGGGTAGGAATGGATGTGGGGGAGCAATCCGAAATCAAGGCTATAAACAGAGCAAGAGGATGACAGTGGCTTTGACAAAGGCAGTTAGTGGCAAAGGTGGGCAAAGTGTTGGGATAAAACATGGGCAGAAATTGCAGATTATTTAGATGGGGTTCAACAAGGAGAAAGAAGAATCTAGGATGACTCCAGGGTTTCTGCAAGGAGGAACGGAGGGTGTGGTGGTGATTGGCTAAGATGGACAGCACAAGAATGGAGCAGCTTCTCCTGGGAGTGAGGGCTACCTCAGATCTCCTCCCCACGAGCTCGTCCAACACCTGCCTGGCAAGTTCTAACAGCTGCTACTGTTCCCAGACAGGTAAGTGTCACCAGGGAAGATAATGCAGTAACTGGCTTTATCTTGTCCATACATCATGTCCAATGCCAGCTGGGCCTCCAGGCTCTTTGGAAATGTTTTTACCAATTTCAAATTAAATCTTACTCTGTTTCCTATGTTGGGTTTTAAAAATGTTTTCACTCCTCCCACATTTACAGTCCTATTTTTCCTTCTCAGTTTTAGCCAACCATTTTGCCTCTTAGTTTGCTGGAAAAAAATAGAGACAAAATGATGTGATTTTCTCAAATTATCTTATCCCCACTTTAAATTTTTTTGGAATCGTTAATCATTCTCTTTTCTTTCCTATAAGAGATGCGTTCTTTTCCCCCTTTCAAGCCATATTCTCTACCTGTTTCTGATACTGCTCTATTCCATTTTTCCAGTGCATTGTTTCAGAGACCATCCTCAATTTCTTTTTTAATTTGTTTTTTCTTTTTCTTTCTTTTTTTTCTTTGAGATGGAGTTTTGCTCTTGTTGCCCAGGCTGGAGTGCAATGGCACAATCTCAGCTCTCTGCAACCTCTGCCTCCTGGGTTCAAGAGATTCTCCTGCCTCAGCCTCCCAAGTAGCTGAGATTACAGGTGCATGGCAACATAGCCAGCTAATTTTTGCATTTTTAGTAGAGATGGGGTTTCGCCACGTTGGTCAGGCTGGTCTCAAACTCCTGACCTCAGGTGATTCACCTGTCTCGGCCTCCCAAAGCGCTAGGATTACAGGCATGAGCCACCGCACCCAGCCGGACCATCCCCAATATCATATCTCATATGGAAGAAAATAGTTTTTTTCAGAACCCTGTGTTAATATACTGCATGTAGAAAATTTGAAAGGTACAGAATGGAGCAAAGATGGAAAAAAAATCACCTACAATCTCATATTACAGAGAAAATTATTTTTCATTTCTAATTATAAAAAAAAAATTCTCTTTCCATTGGTTCCCTTTCTCCAGCCCGAAAACATGTTTAGGTCTTCTCTTTTCTGAAGAAGACTCCCCTCAGTTTTGCTTTCCTTTCAAGCTACCAGGAAAGCTCTTTCACAGCCCCCTACTCTCCTAGAACTACCTGGAAAGCTTTAAGATGCTTCTGGAGTAAAATAAAACTGTTCCAGGCTCTGGAGTCTGAGCTATGACAATGTGAAAGACATAGGTAAAACTCACTGAATCGCCTAAACCTATATCTTTATCTCCTGGACATGTCCTGTTTCCTCACTGCTCCAGCTAGTTCCTACTGGATCTGAGATTTTGCCTCACATGTGTATGTGACTGTGCCTGGCCATTACTAGCCCGCGGTGTTCCCACTCCCTTTCCACCCCATCCAATCCCTTCTCATATCTTCCTTTATGTTTCTATATGGGTGATTTCAAGTTGGTATCACTAGCCAAGACCTCTCACTGGAAGCCAGAAAAACATTTCCAACTGCGCTCTGAATGCCTCAATAGGATGTCTCACCAGGAAACTCAACACATCTAAAACTAACTTTGTTATCTATTCTGCCAAACCTATTTCTCCTCTTGTATTTCCTATTTCCATTAGTGGTACTATATAGTTTTTTCAACCAAAGTAGAAAATGTGGTGTCATGTTTGACTCCGCATTCTCCTCAATTCAACATCAAATGCTACGATACTTTCTTAATCATATTAATTACTTACTTGTTTCAGGCACATTGCTAAGTATACATGAGGTACATTTTCTCAATTGATTTTTCGACCACATGCTGCATTACTCTTATTTTACAGATAAAAAGTGTTCACAGCTAAGTGATGAGGTCAGTATTTGACTCAAGCCCATTTGTTTTCAAAGCTAGTGTCTTGGTATGTCTTTTCAATTTATCCTCTCCTCTCTGTTTCCATTGCTGGTGCCCTAGTTCTGGTCATTATTGTAGAAGCTCTGTCAGCAATCCCATTAGTCAAGTTACCTCATTAACTACACTCCCATCCTCTTTCATACTCATCACTGGAGGTTGGTAGAGAGTGATGTGTTGAGCTTTCCTGGTTCTATCAATTCAGCTGTGAGTTTGCAAAGAAACACTTGTATTTTACTTAGAAACTGGTCTATGCAGTTGTACTTATTATGTTACAAAATTTAATTATTATGTAAAACAATGCATATGAATGTAAATGAGAGTTGTTCCTATGAAAATTAAGTGGAAGACTTTGGAGAGACTTGAAGAGAGTGAGTGGCTTAAAATATTATAATCCAACTAAGTATTGGGAAACAGAAACCAAAAATGGTTGAGAAAAACAGTGTAAAAATGTCTGGAAGATCTTGCACTTGGATTGCCTTTGGCTGCAATTTAACAAAACAGAAACAAAAACATGAATGTAGCTTACACAAGAGAAATGGTAGAAATTCCAATTAGTAGACCTGTATTCAAAGTAAGGGCCTTGGCATTCTGTCATACAATTACTGGATGAATGTACCCATATATATCTTAAGTCAAAGTATAATGTGTAAGATAGGTATTATTTCCCCTGTTTTAGCAACTTTTACAAATGACTGACCACACTCAGTTCCTAATTTCATTTAATGAGAGACCTTCTACCTTATTTTCCATTATCTTCCAGACAGTAACAGTACCTTTTATCTGAACCTCTAGTCTTGAGTCGTCATTTCTCCATTCAGTTAACAAATATTTTTAGCAGCCTACTTTGCAGACACCATTAACCAGAATTACCTGCTTAAAACTCAGATGTATGCCCATCACTCCCTTATTCACAAAAACCAAATGACTTCCCATTCTCTACAATGAAGCTAAAAGTACTCAGAATATGACAGACTGCAATGATCTGATTTCCCCCAGCCTTTTTGGCCTCAGCCCTTAAGACAGTACTCTACACACCTTGAGCTTCAGTCATTCGTACTCTTGCTGTTGCCCACATACACCATGCCTTTTAGCATTCATTCAGAGAGCACCTGTGGAGACCTCCACATTGGTATCTCACATACTCTTACTATTGAAAATAGTAGTTTATGGTGGGAAATACATTGTTCATAGAAATTATACCTTACAGAAAATGCTGAAAGCACTGAATAAATTTAATTGAATAAATTTCAAGTTGTAATGTCAAGAATATTGCACAACATAGAGGGTGGGGTGGGGTGAGGAAGTGCCAACTTGACTTCAATAATCAGAAATTTAGATTTTCTTCATTCTCAAGATAATGAAGTAAAGGTTTCAAAGTCTGCGTGGAATGCTCCCTGGATTGCCTTTATCCAGTTGTCCACTCAGGTAAAGTGTCTGGTTCCTGGGTGACAGATATCAATGGACTGTTGTGTCATCATCCTTATAAGTCTTCTGTTGCCCTCATTCATTCTTACCCGAGGAGGCCTTTGCTTGTTGACGGTCATCGCTGCCGCTGATGCAGAGAGCTCTTTAAATGCCATTGAGCCAGATCACGTTTGCTAGCTCTGTCCTTCTCTTTCCAATTGGTTTTTAATATTTTCACTTGGCAAACTGTCATCTAACATTCCAGAGTTTAAAAATGAACTTGCCCAGCAAACTCATCTTCCTCTGCTTTCTGTCTGTGGAACCATCATCTCCAAGGTGTTGGAGTTATCTATGGCTCTTGGGTGGGGAGCATGATTTGCTCTTTGCTCTTCCTTAGCCCATGACTAGTTGCCAGTTATTTCTTCCCATAAAAGCTGAATGTCTAAGGGCTTTGAAAACTGTAAGAGGACTTGCCCCTTTATGGTCAAAATATTTGTCTACACTCATTGCATCATTTTGCCTCCTGTTTACATCTCAGCCAAAGTAATATGGCTTCTGTTCCATAAATTTTGCTGAAGCTGTCCTTAACAAGGTCTCAAATCACTTTCTTCGTGCTAAATTTAGCAGCCATCTTTCAGT
Source organism: Cacajao melanocephalus (assembly GCA_963573385.1). Taxonomy (NCBI): domain Eukaryota; kingdom Metazoa; phylum Chordata; class Mammalia; order Primates; family Pitheciidae; genus Cacajao; species Cacajao melanocephalus. The sequence continues at coordinate 24,228 of CAUYLG010053552.1, read as the reverse complement.
TATTAACCTAACTTGTTGTGGAGTTAGATATTTAGACCAGTCCTTGTACTTGAATTCTGAGCCTCTATGACACCTCTTTGCCTCCCAGGCTGCTTCAACATACACACTTCTTTTTAGGTTTCCTGTCTTCTGCCCTTTTGAAAAATGTGTTTGTTCTTCACAGCTCTAATTCTTCTTGTCTCCTCCCTCTACCCACTCCTCTAGCAATCTCATCAGTTTCCCGGGTTTAATTCCCACCTCTATGCCAATGAACACTGGCTTTGCATCTCCAGCCCTGTTATCTACCTGACCTTTGAAATGCAACTATCTAACTGCCTGTGGCCATCTCCTTTTGGATATTGCACAAGCACATGGACTTCAATCTGCCTGAAACTGAATTTACAAAAATGTAAGATGCTCTTCCTCTTACTTTCCCTATCTTAGTGAATGCTACCATTGATTATCCATTTGTTCTGGTCTAAAACACAGATATCCATCTTGACTCCCCCTCTTCCTCATCATCTTTCCAATCAATATCAAAGCTGTGTCGATGATAGCTTGAAACATTTCTGAAATTTATCCACTATCTCTGTCATTTCTACACTATTATGGTTCAGCCACAATAATATTGCCCATAGATTTTTGCAGTAGTCTTCCAAATGAGCTCCCTGCCTCCATGCTGGCCTCTCCCCAAACTTTTCCACACAGCAGCAAAATACCTCTGTCTTAACATACACGTTTAACCACATTGCTTCCTACCTTTTCTGTTGCTGTCTCCGCACTTCCCTCAGCGTTAATTCTAATCTCTTTCACACAGTTTAAGGAGCCCTTTGGGATCAAGCCTGCCCTCCCTGTTGAGACCCTCTCTTGCCACTCTCTCACACTCTGTGATGCATTTAAGTTTCCAGACTGCTCAACTTCTCTGCCTGTGGACTTTGTCCCCATGAATCTGTTCTCCTCTATCAGGTTCTCCTCTCTGCCTGTGATCTCTGCCACCTCCCCCTGCAAATTATTCATTCAACCTATTTTTGAACACTGATTATGTTCCAGACACTGTTCCAGGACCTGAGAGCACCACAGAGAGCAAAGCAGGCCCATCACTGCACTCATGAGGCTTGGTGTCAATTGGACAGATGGACAAGCAATCTTAGGTCATTGCAGATTTTTATGACAAGAGGAGACGGGGGACCCCCACGAGCCTGGACGAAGGTGTCTCACTCAGGCTGAGAACACAAGGCTGCTTCTTAAGGGCAATGTTATTTAGAGTGTTAGACTTGAGACAGAGAAGTAGAAAGGCAAGAAGCCAGTAACTTTAAGAAAGACCTTAAAATGTAAATCATTATGATTACTTTAATTTTTCATTTTCCTTCTCACTCTTCTTAACTCTTGTCCCCTTCACCTCCCACTCCATAAACACTTCAGTTGATTCTTAATGTACCCCTAGAAATTAACTATTTTTTCTTCATTTGTAGCAACCATGTTCATACAAGCACTCCCTGGTCTGTGGCAAGCCCACCAGCTCTCCTTCTTCAAGTCTCTCCTCAAAGTGAAAATGAAGAGACTTCATCATATATAACTGCCACATCATCTTCCATCTCTTGAAGAAAGCTGTCCACTAACTTGTAGCTAACTAGGGTCATGCACAGATGTTTCTTTTCATCCTTCTGCTGTACCCATTTTCCAATTGTCCATCTGTCTTTCCACATTTTCAAATTATCTACAATGTCAAATTATCCAAATAATTTAAGAGGTAGACAACCCATGATATCCTCCCATGGTCCAAAATGATACAGCATGGATCAGGTTTAAGAAGGCTTTCCATATAGCTTTGAAATTCATATCACACCTCAGGCTCCCCAGAGTAGCGTAATGGTGAGGCTTGTAGAATCTTTTGAGCTTTATTTTAGGCTAAGCTTGTCTAACCTGCAGCCCCTGGGCTGCATGCAGGCTTTGAATGTGGCCCAACACAAATTTGTTGACTTTCTTAAAACATTATGAGACTTTTATAGTTTTTTGCTTTATTTTGTTTCTCATCAGCTATCGTTAGTGTTAATGTATTTTATGTGTAGCCCAAGACAATTTTTCTTTCAATGTAGCCCAGGGAAGCCAAAATTGGAGACCCCTGTACGAGGCCACAACAGCACCTTTTACAGATGGTAAAACTTATTAATCAACTAATCTTGCCCCACAAATCTCTTATGTTTCTACTTTTAAGAAGACATAGCATATTAAAAAAAAAATTGGTTCCCTGAGGAATTGTTAGTTTACATAGCTCTCCCAGTCAAATAATAGTCCCCATTTTAAAAGATTTTAATAAGATAAAAAATATCCTAGGACAAATTTGCAGTCACCCAACCTCTTATTCTTCTGATGGTAAAGAACTGGGGGGGTCTTGGCCAGGCGCCATGGCTCACACTTGTAATCCCAGCACTTTGGGAGGCCAAAGTGGGCGGATCACCTGAGGTCAGGAGTTCAAGACCAGCTTGGTCAACATGGCGAAACCCTGTCTCTACTAAAAGTACAAAAAATAGCCAAGTGTGGTAGTGGGCGCCTGTAATCCCAGCTACTCAGGAGGCCGAGGCAGAAGAATTGCTTGAACCCGGGAGGCAGAGGTTGCAGTGAGCTGAGATCACACCACTGCAGTCCAGCCTGGGCAATAAGAGCGAGACTCCGTCAAAAAATAGAGAAAAAGAAAAAAAAAAAAAGAAGAGAGTGGCCTTACCTGTGATTGGTCAGTGGCTGCAGGTGACTCTACCTTGCATGGAGAAGGTCATTATTTTCCTCAATCACTACTGCTTAAAGATTCTGCAGCAGTGAGGGTGCTTATGTATAGCAGGAAGCTAATTATTTCATTTCATTCTTTTGTTGACTCATTTTCCTACTCACTTGCGAATAATCTTCCCTTTTCTTTAACAGCTTCTCTCTGAGGAGACCAACAATAGCACATTCATCAAAAGAGCTGCAGTAGGAGCCCAGGAGACAATGGAAGGCTGGGACCAGGAAAGCCAAGCTAAAGGTCAGCGTCCACCGCTCCTGGGTAATTGGCCTCCCTGTCTCTCCAAAGGGAGCTCTTAACAAAGGTAAATGGAGACCTCCATTTAATTTCTTGTATGTAGATAAAATAAATAATATGTAATTGTTTCACCCATAAAAGGAGTCATGTTTTTATAACAATGACAGAATTCAGGGCATTCGAGAGTCATTATTGCTAGTTCTTGGGGACTTTATGAGCAATCATTTCCTTGATCTGAAGAAAGAGAAGAAGAATCAGAACATAAAGCTGCTGCCTTAAAATTTTTGTTTCAGGGGTAAAAAAGACTGCACCTGATTTTTTTAGCCATAGGCATCTTTGTGATAACCCCGGACACAAGATGCTGTGTGCATCCATGACCTGTAAAGCCAGTAACACTTTAGCCATTTTGGACGCCCTTTCACAGAGAACTTAGTCAGTAAAGACAAATCTTGGCAAAGGCAGTTAATAATGCCAAGAGGTAAATACTTTTAAATACTATCTGGCAACTGTTGATACTATAAAATGATGGGACATTTCAAAAAAAGACTTATTCATTCTGAGAGAGATTCTATGTGTATCGTTCTGTAACATTTCTAGTATACATTTGGACATTTAAGAACAGAGTTGCCAAGGATGAGATTTGATCAGAGAAGTGAGCAGGGGTAAACAGGGCCCAAATCCAGCCAGTGCCCCCGACAACAATTTCCATGGCCTGACTTCCTCTGGTGCATGTGTATTGACTAGTGAAAACTACATTTAAGAGACTGAATAACAGAAATAATCTAAATAATCCAAATATCCAATAATAAGGTACTCACTGAAAATATACATAGAATCTTTAAATGTAATCATGAAAACAAGGGTATATATGTATATAACTAAATGAAAAGGCAGGTTATAAAATAAAATATATGCCAGGCATGGTGGCTCACACCTGTAATTCCAGCATTTTGGGAGGCCGAGGCAGATGGATTACCAGAGGTCAGGAGTTTGAGACCAGCATGTCCAACATGGTAAAACCCTGTCTCTTCTAAAAATAAAAATAAAAAAAATTAGCCAGGCATGGTGGTGTGTGTGCCTGTAATCCCAGCTACTCAGGAGGCTGAGGCACAAGAATTGCTTGAACCTGGGAGGCAGAAGCTGCAGTGACCCAAGATCACACCACTGCACCACAGCCTGGGTGACAGAGTGAGACTCTGTCTCAAAAATAAAAATAAAATAAAATAAAATATATAACCCCATTTTGTAAAAGTATATGTAAACACACAGAAATATAGACATAAACAGATATGTATATGTCTGTGGGTATGTATACACAGAAAAATTCTACCATCTGTCTATTCAGGGGTAAAAATGGAAGAATACATACTAAAATGTTGACTGCAATTAACTCTGATTAGTTTGGAGTGACTTGACTTTTTAGTTCTTTTGATTAAAATGTACTGGTTTCATTGTGTGTGTGTGTGTGTGTGCACACGCGCATGTATGTGTGTGTGTGACAGTTATTTTTATGTAATAAAAAGTAACAAGTAATGATTGTTATTTTAAAAGAGATAGATACTATGAGCTAAAAATCTGCAATAGCTTTTAAAATCATCTGGGCAAGTTATAAGGGGAGTCTAAACAATCCGAGGACAGAGTATTATTCACTGTTTGATTTGGCCAGTTTTCCAACTATAATTATTATAGCTTTATGACAACACTTTCATAAGCCAAGAATAGGTGTTAAAGTGAATCATCAGTTTAGAAAAGTAATTATAAAGTAATTCTACTCTGATATTGATTGCATTTAATAATCCCATTCTGAAGAGTAATACTATACTTCCTTCCCTCTAAGTGATTTGTTACTATTCTGTTCAAAGAGATATAGTATATAAAAGTATTAGGCATTTGGAACTCTACCTTAATTTTATTAGGAAAATCAGGAAAAAAAGATGTGTTTGGATGTGTCTTGTATTCCCTGACTTCTCTCTTGGGGATAATTACATTCTGGCTAATCCTTGAAAAAGAGGCCAAGGTTAATATTTACCAAGCACACATTACAGTATTTTTGGGACATTGCGCTGGTATATTTAACAGTCACATGATCCTATGAGGCAGGTTTTTACATTTTAAGAGGTTGAGGCTCAGAGAGATTTCTAACTTCTCTATGGCCACAAAGCCAGTAGGATAGTGATACCAAAATCCAAACTCAAGGCTTTCTGACTCCAAGGATTCTGTTCTTTCCAATCGGTCAGAGTTGTAACATCCCATGGTGATAGACTGTATTATTTTTCAGAATTACTTAATCTCCCTTTTACCATAAGAAGATCATATCTCCTGTCTCATTTACTCTGGGCATGGCCATGTAACTTGCTTTGACCCTTGAAGTGTGAGAGGATGTGATGAACACCATGTCATTTTACAGGCAGCAGCTTACTTGCTCTTTTCCCTGTGCCATGTGAATGTGGCAAAAGGTTAGAGGGAAGGAGGGGAAAGAGGTTGTGTTTATCCCCTATACCACATTGCTCCTTTTCTGCCTCTTGGAGTTCTAGGCTGGCTGCATTCCTCTAAGGCCACAGGGCTTCGGCCGCTCTAGCAACTACTGGCTCCAATAACACCTTTAAACCTAAAAATGATCGTGATTTCTCTTTCATTGATATTCTACCATCCCTTGCCTTCTTAACCCAGTCTGTATCTCTGTAAGTAGTTTCTTTATTATACTCTCTTCAGGTTTAAGCCCTTTGAGTGATCGTCTCTTCTTGAGATGTCCCTGATGATAGAGAAAGAAACCCAGTCAGACTGTCAAACATGATACAGAGCAGAAATCAGTATCAGACGTTGGAGACCATAGAGAACAAGAATCAAAGAGATGACAAGGAGGAATGATGAGTCACAGAGTCTTATGAGCAATTTCTATGGATCAGGTACTAAGTGCTTCACATGCATGGCATTTAAACCTCACAATGACCCAGTGAGTTAATAGGATAACTACCACATTTTATAGGAGAGAGAACTATGACTCAGAGTGGTTAAGTTATTTGTGCAGTCACTCTTCAGTCATTGGCAGAGCTAAGATTTGAATCCCAAATCTTTTGCCTCCCAAACCCAGGCTCTTAACCATGTACTATACTTAACTTTCCATTGCAGAAACAAGACCTATTGCTTACTGCTTGCTTTACATACTTGCAGGGGTTGGTATGTGGCATGGTTAGCTGTCTTTAAGCGGCAGATATGGGGCAGGTGTTTTGGTGATTGTCAGCAAATGTATCTGAGTGTTGATGAGTCCAGTGTTGAAAGGCTGCTGTGGGAACGCCTGACATCCTTCTCTGTGGCACTTCCTTCTCTCAAGCTTTGGCAACTCCTCACTGGCCCCCAGATAAAATCCAGCCTCCTTTGCCTGTCCCTTCCCGTTCTCTGCAATCTCGCCGCATCTACCTTTCCAGCACTGTCTCCTACCAGTCACACATTCAACACGCTTCAATCAAATGGACTCACTCTTTGTGGTTCACTGGTTTCTTCGTTAAGTTGCTTTGACTCCATTTTTTCCTTTTGAGCCTTTCTGGCCCTTAAAATCACTTAAAAGTTACTCCCTTCAAACCAATCTTTCCTTAGTACCCAATCACAAGCCATCATGTCTCCCTACTCTGAACATTAGCAGCTTTGTTTAACTACTTTTGCTGCACATATTATACACAATAATTGTAGTTGTCTGTGTTCTCTTTTCTTTCCTATTAGATATTAGGAGCTTAGACAATGGGGTGAGCTAAACTGAGTGAAACGGAACCCCTAACCCAAGGAGAACGATCAACACAAAGATCTCTAAACATCAGTGCCTCCATGTACTTAATGTGGCAAGTGATAAATACGTTGGGCATTTAAGAAAGTGAATGTTCACATTTAGGTGAGGGGACCAAAGAAGGGTTCTCGGAAAAAAAATATGGCATTTGGGATATACCTGGAAGTCTGGCAGGGTTGTCAACTGGCATAATTTGGGAGGCTTATTCTATGAAGATTCTATGGAGCATGAAATGGCATTAAGAATATTGCTTCCATCATGTTCAACCATGTCTCCAGTGTTGAATGATACTAATGCTAGCATATATCATTTACTGAGTGCTCAACGCATGCCAGAGGTTGTGTTAGACACTGCTTTTTGTATATCATCTCGTTTAATTCTCATAAGAGCATTTAAAATGACAAAAATCAATGCTTAAAGAGATTTGGTAACTTTTCCAAGGTGGACCAATTAGTCAGTGGTGGAGGTGAATCTTATACCCATGTCTAACTGATTACAAAGTCTAGTCGACTAAAGGAGGCCACCTTGCCTTTGTTGTTCCAAGCTGATATTTCACAAAATCCTTCTTTATGTATCTATAACTGACATTCCAGGGAAAATGCAAATCCTCAAAAGCCATATGCAGCCAATACAATCCTTAAGTAATATTCATAAACTCACACATTTTAAGGAATTTAGCTGTATACAATGCAACTCTACAGAGTTTTGTAGGGTTTTTTAAAACAGTATTCTGAAACAACATTTTAACTATCTTCTGACTTTTATATTGGGGCATTAAAGTTGTGGCTCTTTAATATTAGGTGCAAAACAAATCCCAAAATCTCTGAGTTATGATATAGCTCTTCACGTGAAATATTTTCTAAAATTAAAATATGGTTCCATAGTAATTATGTGAGTTGCCATTAAAACTGAGGACTCTGTTTAAATTCAAACCTGTATCTAGTAAATGAGATTTTAAAAGTTGGTCTTTGCTATTTTTATCAGGATAAAAATGTGACAGCACTTTCCAAGTCTACAATGAAATTAAATTCAGGGATATGAAACTGCTATACATTGTAGAATATGAGAGACATTTACCAGAAACAATGAGCTTCTATTTTCCAGGTGCTCAGATACTCCAGGAATAAGCATTAACACACTGGAGTTTCCTGGGTGTGAATTATAAACTAGTATGAGCTGAAAAGGAGATGTCAGTATTTTTTGTTGTTAAATCATAAAAACATTTATTTCCCAGATGTTATGAAATGTTTTCTGTGCCCTGTGTAAACAGTACCAAGTTTTCGTATCCACAAAATATGATTTGAGGACAGATTGCTAGCAACATCTGTTAAAATGAGAGAGAATGTGCATGCGAGCACACAAGCACATACTTCCCAGGGGCAGAATCTTACCTACTAATAGCCAAAAGACTGGCAGGTGTCCTTCAATTACAGCACTGTGAAACAGAACGTTCTCCGTAGAACCTCTTGTTAGCTGCATTGTATTGTGCCGAGCAGCAGCTCTGGAGAACTATAGGAAAATGCTAGTTTTAGCACACACTACTAAAGACTTTGGGGGAAAAAATCACATCTGAAAGACATAAAGTTTGGAATTACCCAGACTTTGCTCAGTTCGGAACTACTAGTAGCCAGAAGCAAAAGGGCAGTGGAAAATGAAGCGTTTGCAAGTTTGTCAAATTGCTATTTGTGTCTGCATCAACATATGGACTTTTTGGCAATTCATAAATATTTTTGAGATTATATATTTTTGTAAGAAATGGAGAGGACTAAAAATGTTTCCCAGGGTGACCACAATATATTATTGTCACACTTGAGAGATCATGAAGTGGGTAAAAGTGTGATTTGTTTTAACTATTGTTCACATTCTAGACAATGCCAACTAACATTATGATTGTTAGTAGCTTGGTAAATATAGCTTACCTGACTGAGCAACACCAACCATCCTAGTTTTCTTGGGACTGAGGGGTTTCTCCAGGACAAGGGACATTCAGCTCCACTGAAATTGCCACTAAACTCATATAGTCCCAGACAAATGATGGTTGGTCACTCCTATAATAAGACAACATGTTTTAGTTTCTGTTTTACATGCCAAATTCATAGGAATTTTAAAGAGCAAAGGAAAACAAAAACCTTGCTCTATTGTTTTTAAGCCACAAACTTCTTCTGTTAAATTTTTAAAATTACAAATTTATTAAAAAAATTTAAGTGATTGTTTTAAAAAATAAAATAATGCAATAAAATGTTACTCTCTTTAGTAAACTGAAGATGTTTTTCATAGCTCATAAGAAACAGTGGAATCATTTTATCACTCTAAAGAGTTTCAAAACTTTTGCTTTAAGAATAAACTAACAAAAAAAGCATAAAATAAAATGACTCCTGAAAACGAATAGAGCAAAGGAGAGGCTATAGTGATATGAGCCAGAGCAAATGCATTGGTAATGCTGGTGGTGATTTTGATTTGGGCTCTGACCTGGGATAGATTAAAAAGAAGGTCTCAAAGAAGCTTTAAGGCATTGTTGTATTTGGGGATAGAGAAGATAGCTGTATATGTGAATTGCTGAAAAAAATGTTGGAACAGGATGGGATGAGCCACTCTGTGCCACTTCCTTTAACTGAAGGCTCCTTGACAAAAGGACAAGCCACAACTGAAGTGGAAAGAAGAGGTCAATAGAACCTCAGTAAGATTCACCAAGACCTGAAGATCATCCTCTTTTTGTACATAAAAGCACAGCTTCAGGCAATTCTGTTTATTGCATCAGAGCTGAATAATAACTGAGTGGTTTGAAAAAATACCTTTTAGAAGGAACACTGCACATGTTTGTGATTAATTCTAACTTAAAATATAAGGTGTTTTATATATATATATATATATATATATATATTTTTTTTTTTTTTTTTTTTTTTGAGATGGAGTCTCACTCTGTTTCCAGGCTGGAGTGTGTAGTGGGCAATCTCGGCTCACTGCAACCTCTGCCTCCCTGATTCAAGCTGTTCTCCTGCCTCAACCTCCCAAGTAGATGGGATTACAGGTGCCTGCCACCACGCCCAGCTAATTTTTGTATTTTTAGTAGACACGGGGTTTCACCATGTTGTCCATGATGGTCTTGATCTCCTGATCTTGTGATCTGCCCGCCTCAGCCTCCCAAAGTACTGGGATTACAGGCGTGAGCCACCACGCCCAGCCAGGTGTTCTATTTTAATTCCTTGCTTTTATATTGTGCCTGCTGTGGGAAAAATGGAAAATGACTAACTTTTATCAAATGAAAGAAGGTGGATGCAAAGCCATGTGGTATTTGAGACTTTTATTTTTTTAAGTATATTTTATATACACTGAAAGAAAAGAAGTAAATTAAACATATCAAATGTTATTAATGTAAGTTATTTCTGGGTGGCAAAATAATAAATTTATATATATATTTTTATGTCTAATTTCTCTAAAATAAATTATTTTTAGAGTAAAATAATGATTTATCAATGTAATAATAAAGTATTATAGGTAATAATTTACCAAACATTATTTTCCAAGGAAAATAAACTGCTGTGATTACTTTCAATATCTATTAGGAAAGTGAGCAATTAGTAAGCATTTTTTGACTGTTGGGTACAAATAAAGAAGAATGCATGACCCATACTCTCAAAAAGTGTAAAATATAGCAAGGAAAGAAAAAATCATAAATATTTTATGATGATAAAGGCCAATGTGATTCATTTTGGGATTACAAAGTCTATTGTCATTCAAGTTTATGTATTAAAACATTAATTTTAATATTCTTTTGTGGCATACACTACTTTATATATTCATTGAAAGTAACAATGATTATCAGAATCTGCCTAGAGTATGAAATATATTTCAGAACCCCCTTCCAAAAAAAGCTTTATGCATAGTTTTTCAAAATAGCATTCAGTCCAAAAGAATCCAGTTTGTCCCAAACATTTATGAATGCTCACCTCCCTTCAATCGCTTTTACTCTCTTCATTTGTTACTCATCTTACTAATAGGTATCTATGCTGAGCCTCCTTATTTTATGGAGTCGTTGGAAAATCGAACTAAATGAGAAGAGAGAAAAAGATTATATGTGCAAAGCTTTAAAAGTCACTTTTGAATTCTAACTTAATCCACTGTGTCTATAATTCTGATCATTGGATTCAGTCATTTTCATTTTAGACTGAACTAGACTAACCATGTGACATTTTTCTTTACTCTTCTGTAAAATGGGAATAAAGTTGATTATGTCTTTTCCTTAAGGAGCTATCAAATGAAGGTGATGTTGTTTTCCTCCTGCTGATAAAGGGTATCTGCTCTAAAACAACGCTTTGTTAAAATTAAACATCAGGTGATTTATAATAATTGGACACTATATCGTTTAAGGATAAGATAGTCTTTTATTTTCTTCTGCATGAAAAAAATACCAATATAAAAAACAAGAGGCCATTTTCTCAGTTTTCAACTGAGAGAACTGAATTCTTGCCTTGTTAGAACGAAATCAAACTTGCTATTGTTACTATGGCAACACATTGTCAGTATGAACACTAGAGTTTCTCTGGCCTGGTTGATCACTAAACAGAAGACAACAGAAGAACAATTTATTAATTTTTTTAAAATTAAAAACGTTTTGCTTAAGAATTCATGTCTGTAAGATCTCCAAGATTGGGAATACAGGTGCAGTAATAAGAACCACATTGCAAAAGTAAGTTAAGTCAGAGGACATTAACCAAGTGAGTTAGCCATGGCATGTGTATACCTATGAAACAAACCTGCACATTCTGCACATGTACCCAAGAACTTAAAGTATAATTTTAAAAGATGTGGTATGGCAAAAAGACCATGAACTTTGAAGTCAGAGCAATCTGGGTTCGAATTCCAGCTTTACCATAGACCTGCCATTTAATCTTATAAGTTGTCTAATTTCTGTGAAATCTAGGTACGCTTATGTTAATAAAACTACTAATCTCAAAATATACAAAGTGAGTTAGACCTTGGGACACCGAGTTTGCTGTTTGTAAACTGTTGGTGGCTGGGCAGACACCTCCTGTTGGCCTCACTAGACTCTGATTTCCTTTACTTGGCCTTGTTGCCCTCTCTCTGATATTCATTTCTCAACTGGGGAATTCTGGGTTGGTGATAATATGTGGATAAAAATCCATTTATTCTTTAGAACCTAAAGTGCAATAAAAATTATAAATAAATAAATAAATAAAAAGAGTACTTCTAGTTTAAAAATTTTAAGGAAACTCCATACTGTTTTTTAAATATATATAATGGTTGTACCAATGGACGTGCTCAGCAACGGTGTACAAATATTCTCTTTTCTCTGCACCCTAACACTTCGTATCTTTTGACTTGCAGATAATACCTCTAGGAACACCATGATAAAGTAATATTGCATTGTGATTTTGATTTTAATTGCTCTGATAATTAGTGATGTTGAGAGCCTTTTTATATGCCTGCTGGCCATTTGTATGTCTTTAGAAAAATGGCTATTTAGATATTTTGCCCAATTAATCAGGGAATTCGTTTTTGTTTTGTTCTGCTGTGAGGTTGGTTTTTTTTTTCCCCTGTTTATTAGTATTACATATATTTTGGATAGAAACATATTATCCTACATATGGTTTACAAATAGTTTCTCCCATCCTATATAGTATCTTTATATTTTTTTTGATCGTTTTCTTTATTGTGCAGAAACTTTTTACTTTGATATAGTTCCAAGTTTTTAGTTTTGCTTTTGTTTATTGTGTTCTTTATGTCGAATCCAAAACCATTGCCACATCCAGTGTCAAGAAGCTTTTTCTCTATATAATTTTTTAGAAGATTCATGATTTCAGTTCTTATATTTAAGTCTTCATTTTAACCTCATTTTTGTAATGATATAAGAGAAGGGTTCACTTTTTGTGTGTGCATATCCAGTTTTTCTACACCATTTCTTGATGTGTTTGTCTTTTCCTAATTCTGTGTTTATCTCAACCTAATTCCGTCGACTGAATATGTGTAAGTTCATTTCTGGGTCCTCTATTCCATTCCAGTGGGTTTTATGTAGGTACTATATTATTTTGATGACTATAGCTTTGTAATCCGGTTTGAAATCAGGAGGTTTCAGGTTTTCAGCCTTTTTCTTCTCAGTATTTGGCTATGTGTGGTCTTTTGTGGCTCTATACTAGTTTTACAATTATTTGTTCTACATTTATTTTAATGACATTAAAATTTGATAGAAATTTATTTAACTCTGTAGATGACTATGTGTAGTATAGACATTTTAACAATATTAATTTTTAGAATCCATGAACAGAGGATATATTTCTCATTTTGTATTCTTCAATTTCTTTCACCAACATTTATAGTTTTTAGTATGCAGATCTTTAATATTCTTGGTTAAACTCATTATATTTAATGAATTAAATATTTCATTCTATTTGATGACATTGTAAATAAAATTGTTTTCTTTTTTAAAAAAATCTATTTATTCATCAATTGACAAGTGCTTGTTGAGTGCATGCTATTTACCAGGCGCTATTCAGCACCAGGTGGCACAGTGTCTGAACAAAGAAACAAAAATAATGCCTTCATGGACTCACATTCATGTGAGAGACACAGGCCAAAAATAAACAGATAAACCCACGCATAATGTCGGGTAGTAATAGCTGCTATGAAAAAAGAAAAGTATATGAAGACAGTTGTAGAAAAATGTTTGAAAGAACAGGGAAATACTAAATCTTATAATATTATACCTTACCTATAACTAGGCCTGATAGACATAGATTACATGTGAATATATTCATTCATTCATCTTTCTAAATAAATATGGACTGGATGGGAGTCTTCTGTTTGCCAGACATTGAGATCACTTCTGGAAAGAGGGAAACATTGACCTGGTTTCAGAGACTGAAATATCATGAGCCCTTAATAATGCTAATGAAAGCCTTAAATTTGAGACCTTTGATTTTTTTTGACTCCATATTTTATACCTTTCTTGAGTAAATTCCTTGACATTTTCCAAATATACTTTGTTGCTCTAAAAAATGCCCTTGGAATATTTTAATACAGTTTCTTACAGAGAAAAGAAGGCTTAAACATTTTGCTCTCTGGCTTTGTGGAACCCATGACCTCAAGTGGTAGTCATGGAAGAAAATATAAATGGATTTGGGGAGAATCTGTTTATATTTTCATAAATGGCAAAGCCATTCCAACAACTAAAGGGAGCTTAAAGGTTTGGAGTGTGTATTCTGCTAAGGAGCAGAATTTTGTAACAGAGGCCCTGCCATGAGATTAAGAGAACTAAGAAAGGCCCTCCATTTAGGAGGGATTACCAAGCCCTCCCTTCCCTGCTGAGGTTGGGCTGGCAACAGCGACTGATTCGCATACCCTCTGGACCACCCAGCATGACAATTCCTGTATTCTTCCCAGGTTATATTTATTCTTTATTGTCTCATAAAGAGCCTGGCAGTGACTTGGCAACTTTGCAGGACAGCATGTTGGCATTATATTTTTGTGTTGCCGGAAGCAACTCCAATGATTGTGGTAGAGCAGGCCTGCTGCTTTTTTTGATGATCAACATTTAGCATGGATTATAATTGAACTGTTCACTTTCTTTACCTGGATTTAAGATCACATTCCATAAATGATTCTAAGGTGCTTTATAAATACGAGTGCAGCCATATTAAAATGTTGGTTTTTACAGTAGCCAGGATTAAGTAAAACAGTGCAGGTTGATCACACGGAAGTCTTCAGAAATCACGTAGATGAATCTCTAAGGATTACAAGGTGCTTTATCCTTCCTCTAAAAGTTGTTTTGTTTTGTTTTTAGTTTTATTTTAAGTGCTTGTTCGTCTTCAGAATATCAGAGTTATGCTCTCTTGCCCTTGGGTTAATCTATGCCTAGTTGGAACTCAACTCTGTTGTGTCAAGTGACCTTGAAGATCTCATCAAGCTGAACAGTTCACAAAATGACACCCATAAAAGTTCTGATAAAACATTAAGAAACAAAAAGCCGGGTGCAGTGGTTCGCGCCTGTAATCCCAGCACTTTGGGAGGTTGAGGCGGGTGGATCACTTGAGGTCAGGAGTTCCAGACCAGTCTGACTAACATGGTGAAACCTCCTCTCTACTAAAAATACAAAACTAGCTGGGCATAGTGGCATGTGCCTGTAGTCCCAGCTACTCGGAGGCTGAGGCAGCAGAGTCACTTTAAACCAGAAGGTGGAGGTTGCAGTGAGCCGAGATCATGCCCCTGCACTCCAGCCTGGGTAATGAGAGCGAGACACCATCTCAAAAAAAATAAAACAAGTATTCACCCATGAACTTGTCGGGGTCTAGCCCAGTGCTGTGATATCTCTTCGACTCCCATTTCTCTCTCCCACTCCCGTTAATTTCTTTTATGCTGAAACCCTTTTGATCCCTTCAATCCGCAGGATATTGGCAATGGGTGTACCATCACATTAGCATGAGCCCTTGGTGCTGGAACACCTTGTTTCAGCCGATTTCTCTTGACAGTACAGCCTGCATCAAAACAGGCAGCAGGAGCCTTTTGGAAGATCCAGTTAGTGAGTTAATTAGTGGCAGAGCTCAGATGTGCTCCAGGGATTTTATGACATGTCCTTTCTGAAGGGTTATTTCCATTCACATTCTAAGCCTTAAAAAATTGAAGTCAAAATGTTAATAAGCTAATAAGCCTGACTGCAATTTTTTTCAGGTTTAGAAACAGATTTTTCTTAAAACTGCAGAATTAACACATTCTCCCTTTCCTTTCAACATTAATTAGTTTATTTTGAAATACAGACCATTTTTAAAAGGGCATAAGAAGGTCTTTGGAGTTCTAACTGCAGCATGGAGATCGTATAGGTTACAATTCACACATCTCAGCATTGCCCTGTGCTTGCTGCGGGCTTACAGCATTTATCTGCTTCTTTCAAGTTCTCTTTGTTTTCCTTAATTTCCAGCTTAGCCTAAATGTGGGCTAATTCACCTTTCTCTTTTATTTATTGACTTTCCACAATCCGCACTAAGGATCAGCTATTTCCCTTAGCTGCCATTCAGTCCTCAGAAGAGCAAGGTTCTACCTTCATTTTTGAAATATTTTGTCTGTCTTTAATACTTTACCAGTTTATATTATTGTGGTCG
Organism: Cacajao melanocephalus; assembly: GCA_963573385.1. Lineage (NCBI taxonomy): Eukaryota > Metazoa > Chordata > Mammalia > Primates > Pitheciidae > Cacajao > Cacajao melanocephalus. The sequence continues at coordinate 8,348 of CAUYLG010053552.1, read as the reverse complement.
GGTTACCTTGACATTCTGCATCATTTCTTTAGTTGTTTTCTTACATCCTTGCCTGCGACTCTATTTGACTAGATATAAATGACAAAGTAATTTGGGCTCACATATGAACAAAAACCTGTGTGTGTGTGTGTGTGTGTGTGCACGCGTGCGCACACACACATTTGTATGTATTTGTGGTAAAGGACAGTAGTGGGCTGAAGGGGTAAAAGAGAGATGTTGGGGTGGAAATCTCATGCTGGTGGTATCAGCAGATTTTCCCAATCCAAGGAGGGATTTGAAATAATCCCTCAACCCTGAGAGACTCCATATTGTAACTGGGCAATTTCCCACAGGGATTTCCCAGGAAACAGGGAGGTTCCCTGGGAAACTGCTGTACAGGCCAGGCTAGGTTTCTTCCCAAATCCAGAGAATCTTGGTGCTGCATGGCAAATAAAAGCAAAGAGAGTTCTGGAAATAGGCATTTACTTTGGTAAAGCCCAGTACCCATCTAGATTTATTTTTTAGTTGTCATGCTGGTAAAAATGGTTAATCTAAAAAAAAAGTCTCTGCAAGAGACTTTTCTGTGTGTGGATGAAGGATCTAGTAGACTGATGGAAGAACTACATAGATATTTAACTGTTCTTGACTTGAGAAGTATGAAAGTGAGGTCAAGAGCTTTCTTTTCACTAATAGCATATTGAAGCTGAATGAACTGTACACAGACACTCAGAAAATGTTTGTTTGTTTGTTTGTTTGTTTGTTTATTTTCTAAGTAGATACAAGGGTCTTGCTATGTTACCCAAGCTGGCCTCAAACTCATAGCCTCGAGTCATCCTCCCACCTGGGCCTCCCAGAGTGCTCAGATTATAGGCATGAGCCACATGTTTAATTAAAAAATATGCTTATTGCCTACTAAAAAGGCTTCTGGTGTGTATAAAAATATATAAGCTAAAATATTTTTAAAGTAGCCTCCAGAGCTCTGTTAGCAACAATTAGGCAGAGAGATCTATCTACTAACCACTGTTCAGCAGGCCCCAACAAGGAACACAGGATTATCCTGTTTGGCGAGTTCTTCAGAGGTCACCAGCTGGCTGGTGAACTGGAATCTCCCATGTTCCTTTTTAATTTGGTTCTAGGACCCCAGGCTTTGAAGGGTCACCATGAAAGGTGATCCACGCCCCAGGTGCCAGGGTCACTGACCTGGCATGACCTTTCCCACACCTGCTTGAGCCCCTGAGCAGTTCCAGGTCCCAGCAATTCAGTCCTGGCCAGGTTTTACCTGCAGGCTGTCATTCTTACTGAGCCACACCTACCTGCAGTGAGAAGTGAGGCAGAAGTTATTTGACTTCTGTCCACTTCTAGGTTCCTTAGCCCCCCTCCTTTGTACTCACAGAAGCATTTTCCCTGAAGAGGTAGCCTGGCCCATGCCAATCAACCAGGACAGAGAGAAGCTGAGGAGTCCTTGCCCTCTCCTACTCACTAGCCTCAGCAGGTGAAGTTTGGAATTAGTCTTGCAGGTCTAAATGAGAGATCCAGAAATCTAGGGTTAATCTCTAGGCTGTATTGTACTGCACTGGCCCCTTCTGTGTGACTGTGTTTATGCCTTGGACTTCAACTGAACACATCAGTTCCTGAAGTCTTCCTTTCTCTTATGGCCTGAATTGTGGCCTTCCCTGCCACCAAATTCATTTGTTGAAACCCTAACCCACAAGGTATTAAGGCTGGGCGCTGTGGCTCACACCTGCAATCCCAGCACTTTTGGAGGTTGAGGTTGGTGGATCGTTTGAGCTCACAAGTTCGAGACCAGCCTGGACAATATGGCAAAACACAATCTCTACAAAAAATATAAAAAATTAGCTGGGTGTAGTGGCTTGCACCTGGAGTATCAGCTACTTGGGAGGCTGAGGTGGGAGAATCACTTGAGCCTGGGAGGTGGAGGTTGCTGTGAACCGTGAGCACACGACTGCACTCAAGCCTGGGCAATACCATTTTTCTCAAAAAAAAAAAAAAAAAAGGTAATTAAGGTTAAATGAAGTCATAAGGATGGGGCCCTAATCCCACCCGACTGCTGTCCTTATAAGAAAAGGCAGGGACACCAGGAGTATGCATGCACAGAAGAAAGGCCCAGAGAAGACACAGAGAGGGCGCCACCTACAGGCCAGGAAGAAAGGCCTCACAACAAACCAACCCTGCAGCACCTTGATCTTGGATTTCCAGCCTCTAGAACTGTGAGGAAATACATTTCCGTTGTTTACACCCCTTGGTCTGTGGCATTCTGTTATGGCAGCCTGAGCAGACCAATACAACACATCTCAGCTCAGGTGGCTACCCGGGCCCTGCTACCCTCCTAACTTTTTTTTCTTAGCCCTGTGGCTGTTCCTCAGACCTGCTGCTTTGTCTACAGTCTTTAAACAGCCTGATTGATCCATTGCCAGAGGAGACTGCTCTTCATCTGACCTCAAGAGTCCTTCCTGCCTGGAATCCCGCTGAATACCTATGCGGGCTAGAATCAGATTTGATTTGGCCAAACCCACTTCTTGGGGATGAGGCATTATTTTTTAATTATCTTTATTTTCCCAACCCTACAGTATAAGCTCTATGAAGACAGAGATCTCTTACTCGATTCACCACTATATTTCCAGTCCATTTTTTTAAGTTCAGGGGTACATGTGTAGGTCTGTTATATAGATAAACTTGTGTCACAGCGATTTGTTATACAGATTATTTCATCACACAGGTGTTGAGCCTAATGCCAATTAGTTATTTTTCCTGATCCTCTCCTTCCTCCCACTCTCCACTCTCAGGTAGACCCCAGTGTGTGTTGCTCTTCTCTGTGTGTCCACACACTCACTTTTGCCTGTGTATCTGGGCCATTGGCCACTTTCTTGCTGGTAAGCAAGAGCCACAGTTTCCTCTTCCTGCCAGCTGGCATGTGCAGGCAGCATGCATGCGTTCACCACATCTGTGTCTTAGAGGAGAGGACGCTTCCCGCTTTTCTGCTTGTTAGTGCCATTACCTTGACCCGCTGCCCAGATCTCAGGCTGCCTCATCCCTGCTGTAGTACTTCCCAGACAGACCCTCACTCCCGCCTGGCTGGTCCCTGGTGCCAGCCCTCCTAGCTAAACCTTTCCTGGAACTAGTTATGTTCTGATGACAAAAAGTCCTTTCAGGCCATCGTTTTCTTAGTGATTTTTTCATTTACCATTAAATGTCCTGATACACTCCACCATCTTTACATAACCAGATGAATCTGGCCAAGCTGTAACAGGGATGTCAGTGCTCTATAAAGATGCATTGCCACTGATTTGATTTGATTTGCCAAATTGTAGAGTGTCTCGTTATAAGTCAGGCTGTCTCTAAGAAAACTCAGTGAAAAACAACTGAACTAAGACAAATGAGTTACATGAGTTAATGGGTTTAAAATTGAATTATTTATGGAAAAAACTCAAGTGTTCCTGCATATAGAAGCTTCCTGGTGCATTTCTTAACTACTGAGAGAGTGACGGAGGGACAGAGAAACAGTGTTAAGACCATTACTAATTGAAAGTTATGCAGACATAAGGACAAAGCATATTTAAGCAGCAGAGTTTAATTTCCAAAGTTCATTCAGCCACAGGTATCCAGTAAGAGCAAGATTAAAGTAAAACTACATGAGAGATTCATTTGTATGTATTGCAGATGACAATTTCTACAGTTTCCTTAAACCTTCAGTTTCATGTCCTCTTAATGCCAGAATGAAAGAGCCTCTACCAATCTCACCCTCCATTTCTTTGTCTATCCCACATTCTCTCTCCACCAACTCTTCAGCTTTTTTTGTCTGGGAGATAGTATAGCAAAATGGGGAAAAATCATGGGTTTGGGGCCAGAAATTTTGTATCTGTCACTTATTAGCAGAGTGACATATTAATAAATTATTTTGGCATAAAATAGATTTGCTTAAAGGCTTCTGTAAAATGAGGACTACCGTTTAACTCAGGGTGCTTGTAATGACCAGTTGATGAAATCTACGTACAGTGCCATGCAGAGTGTCCAGCTCAACAAATATTTCTTATTCCTTCACTCCCCTTTTTTCATCTTTTTTTCAAAGGAAGGGGAGCCCATCACCAAGGCTGTTGTGCCTCTAGTGCTGACCTACTGCTCCCAGCTCTCCCACATCTGTTCCCTCACAGGTTTGCCCTGTCTTTAGTATGAGCAATATCTCCCTCCTCCTGGGCTCCTTCTTTTCTGCCATTGATGGGCACCATACATCAGATCTTGGAGAATAATTTGCACCTATTGTTTTTCACATCCTAATGATCTTCTTTTCAAAGCCAATACACTAAAATGAGTGGTGTGTTTTCACCACCCATTTTCTTACCACCTGTCATCTCTTTTAATCTTAGCAGCTTGCAGATTCTTTCAAGTCCCTTTAGAAGGAAATTCCCAGAGTCTGACATGCTGTCCTTCTGGCTTGGTAGGATTATCCATAAGTGAAGTATCCTCCATGCTCATCAGGCTATATGAGTGCTTTCACTGTGTAGGAAGTAAAGTGTGTTAACACTATTGCACTGAAAAGGCTGCCCTCCAAAAAAAGGAAGACACAAGAATTCAGGTAATAGAATTTTTAAATTATGTAATTATATATTTTAATCAGCACTAAAAATAATTTTTTTGCTGCAAGATATAATCTCTCAATTGTCCAATATAATATCCTATAGGAAGGGAACTTAGATAATAGATTATTGAATTGTGTTAGTGCCCCTTGAAGAAACATCTGTTATTATTTTGACCTGTTTTGCATAGACTGAAACCCTTCCAGAAGCCTCATACATTATACATTTGGGGAATTATAGCACTTTTACCTAATTGCTCCTTTCGGAGCTAATTCCCCCTTTGCAGCTTTGTCTCAGACACCTGATGCAATCAGCATGGAAAAGGTTTGCTCAGTCTCGTCTGTTGCCTCGTAAATTCATATCTAGTTGAAAATTAAGTGCAATTTCAAGGTGTTTATTTTAATTTTAATCAATCTAGTGTTCTATAAGCATTGCTCAAACTTATACATTTGCTAAAATTTGTGAAGGTGACTTTGGTGAATGAATTTTGGCCCTTAAATAGATTCAGCTTGCTGTATATGCAGAATAACTTGTGCAGAATCAACCATGGAAATTCACTGAATATGCCCGTTGCTCTCACAATATTGAAAATCACAGCATAACTTGAAGGATCTCGTTCAGTTAAGAAATCAGTGTGTGATTTATAAAGGTACCATGTAGGAACCTGGTACCATTGGCTGGTATGTTTCTGTATTATTATTTGTAGAGGGAGATTTGTAGATTGAATTTTCTTTTATTTCTGAAAATAAAATAAATGTATACTTGATTTCTTAGCCAATTAAAAATGTGTAAGGCTGAGCATTGTGGCTCACACCTACAATCCCAGCACTTTGGGAGGCCAAGGCAGGTGGATCATGAGGTCAGGAGTTTGAGACCAGCATGGCCAACATGGTGAAACCCCGACTCTACTAAAAATACAAAAATTAGCCGGACGTGATGGGATGCACCTGTAATCCCAGCTACTTAGGGGGCTGAGGCAGGAGAATTGCTTGAACCTGGGAGGTGGAGGTTGCAGTGTACCGAGGTCGCGCCATTGCACTCCAGCTCTGGGCGACAGAGCAAGACTCCAACTCAGGGGAAATAAATAAATAAATAAATAATAAATGTGTAAGCTTCATATGGCTTAAAATAATTTTCTACAAAAATATCAATAATGTAGTTTAAAACTACCCTCTATTCTTAAAAATTGAAGAGTTGGAAAGCACCTAAAAAATAATATATTCCAACTCCCTTATTAGACAAGGGAGCAAAGAAAGGCCCAAGGCCCCTAGCAAGTGACATGCTAAGGTCTGTTTTCCCTGCAAATTGATGACTAAAATAGGACAAAAACTGAGTTTATGAAAGACTTGATTTTATGGAAAAAGAGAGACACAGACACAATTATGACAAAATTTTTAAAGAGTTAAAAAATTACTTTGCCCACTTCCTAGCAATATAATACAGAAGAAAACAGATATACCATGGAAAAGCATTGTTCTAATTAGCTGATTTTCTGTATATATAAATCCATGTAGCATTCTTTTCTGACTGCATTTTGTATTTGTTGTCATATTTCTTTTAAATGAAAATGAGTAAATCAAGAATTCTCTTCATTTGGAGTTTCGCAAATTAAGGATTGAATTAGTTCCATTGATAGAAAAGAAATTTGTGAAGCAAGTATGATGTTTGAAATTTATAATGGGAATGTTTACCTACTTAATCTAATCATTTGCAAGTGTTCTCTGTTTATATCTAAATATAGCCACAGCCACAGAGGTGGAAATCCAGCAGTACTAAGGTGGCTTGTTGGTTTGTTAATTTCAAACTACACTTATCTATTCATTATAAGACATTTTCTACTATGCTTGTTAAACCTAGTTTTGGTGGATGTTTATAACTGAAAATAATGAAAGTGGTGGAACTGAATATAGACTATTCTTGATTCTAACTTTACACTCATACCAGTCTGTATCACAGACATATGATATGACAAGTAGTTGGACTGAGATTCAAAATTATCAAGATTATTGAAATATGGATTTATATCAACTGTCATTCATGAGTCCTAAGTATATGTACTGTGCTTTGAAATATTAGCTGACAGTAGCACATATTACTTATTATTAATGCAAATATCTGTATTGGGAGTGATTGTTTTAAAATGCTTCCTATAATGGTGGACAATTATAGAAAGTTTGGGGACTTTGGAAGCCCACCTGGACAACGAGCATATGCTATTCATCACTCTCTTCCTAAAGCTTATCTCCTTAAGCTTCCTTCCAGAATAGTTTGTGTAGTTACAAAACCATCACAAAAGAGAATTATCAAAAAATTTGGAAAGATGGATCCAATTTTATAGATTCAGAAACATAATTTATTAACAGGCGTGGTATTTTCTTAGTATCTCCACCAGCACCGTCCAATGGAACTGTATGCAATGACAGAAATGTTCTGTGTCTGTGCCATCTGGTATAGTAGCCACTAGCTACATGTATCGAGTACTTGGAATGTGGCTAGTGTAAGTGGGATAGTAAAGTTTTAATTGTATTTAATTAAAATTAATTTAAATAGCCACATGTGGCTAATGCCTACAGTGTCAGGTCACTCAGTTCTTGAGAGAGATTACAGAGTCCCTTCTAAGATCCCCTAGCACTTAGCACAGTGCCTGATACATATTAGCCAGATGAAATGAAATCAGGAAATGTAGCATATATACAAGAAGATAAAAACCCCTAGGCACACACACATGGTTGCAATGACACTAAACTCATTAACCTAATATGGAATGTAGGAGGAATTCACTTAGGAAAATAATCATCGAAAGTTCTTCACTTGCTGGCTAATTCATACAGGATAAAAGTAAAAAAAAAAAAAAAAAGAAAAAAGAAAAAAATTTCTGTATGATTAAACTGGGTTACCAAGCAGATAAGATCCTACAAAACCCATAAAAGCTTGTTAGATCCCTGCCAGGGCATGAGATCTGTAAGCCCATGGAGTGACTTCCTTTTAAGGCCACAGCTCCTCTGGGTGAGATAGAAGCCATTCCCACCTCCTGCTGTGTGTTCCAAGCCTTCTCCCTGAGTCAGTGGCGGGCACTTCGGGGCAGCGTCCTGTCCTGTCACTAGTATGTAGCTAAGGAAACTGACTGAATGCGTTGTTACCATGGCTCCATGTGCCAAGTCTCCAGGGCTGAGCATAACAGAAGAAGCCTAAGGAAACTACCTGCAACAGCCAGTGAGAGCAGGAGGCATCAGCGTTTCCAGAGTCCAGACCCACCATAGTAAGTGAGAAATGAATGTGGATTTTCCCCATCAGGCAATTCACTGGCTCACCTGATTTTCCTTCTGTACTAACACCTGACACTTTAGAAAGTGATCATATTTGTCATCACTGAGATATAAGAACAATATTCTTTCATAAACATGAAATTTCTAAAGTAATAAAAAATGCCATGAATTCAGATGCTGTTTTTGAGTGAAACATTGTGAAGTGAAAAAAGAGTTTAAATGGTATGTGTACCATGATCCCATGATTGCAGAAATGAACATGTATGTATAGAATACACAGGAATGACATATTAGTGTGTAAAAAGAGGTATCCCACAGAAGTAACACTTTTGGTGATTTTTATTGTTTCTTTATTATTATTATACATTAAGTTCTGGGGTACATGTGCAGATTGTGCAGGATTGTTACATAGGTATACACATGCCATAGTGGTTTGATGTGCTATTGCATCCATCCCCTCTGTCATCTACATTAAGTATTTCTCCTAACGTTATCTCTCCCCAATCCCCCC
>CAUYLG010053551.1:0-17102 GCA_963573385.1 Cacajao melanocephalus | reverse complement strand
GGCAAAAATCACAAGCATTCCTACACACCAATAGTAGACAAACAGAGAGCCAAATCATGAGTGAACTCTCATTCATGATTGCTACAAAGGGAATAAAATACCTAAGAATACAACTTGCAAGGGATGTGAAGGACCTCTTCAAGGAGAACTACAAAACACTCCTCAAGAAAATAAGAGAGGACACAAACAAATGAAAAAACATTCCATGCTCATGGATAGAAAGAATCAATATCATGAAAATGGTCATACTGCCCAAAGTAATTTATAGATTCAATGCTATTCCCATCAAGCTACCGTTGACTTTCTTCACAGAATTAGAAAAAAACTACTTTAAATTTCATATGGAACCAAAAAAGAACCTGTAAAGCCAGGACAATCCTAAACAAAAACAACAAAGCTGGAGGCATCACTCTACCTGACTTCAAACTATATTACAAGGCTACAGTAATCAAAACAGCATGGTACGGATACCAGAACAGATGTATAGAGCAATGGAACAGAACAGAGGCCTTAGAAATAATACCACACATCTACAACCATCTAATCTTTGACAAACCTGACAAAAACAAGCAACGGGGAAAAGATTCTCTATTTAATAAATGGTGTTGGAAAAACTGGCTAGCCATATGCAGAAAACTAAAACTGGACCCTTTCCTTACATATTATACAAAAATCAACTCAAGATGGATTAAAGATTTAAATCTAAGACCTAAAACCATAAAAACTCTAGGAGAAAACCTAGGTAATACCATTCAGGGCATAGGCATGGGCAAAGTCTTCATGACTAAAACACCAAAAGGAATTGCAACAAAAGTCAAAATTGACAAATGCAATCTAATTAAATCAAAGAGCTTCTGCACAGCAAAATAAAATATCATCAGAATGAACAGGCAACCTACAAAATGGGAGAAAATTTTTGCAATCTATCCATCTGACAAAGGGCTAATATCCAGAATCTACAAGGTACTTAAACAAATTCACAAGAAAAAAACAAACAATCCCATCAAAAAGTGGGTGAAGTATATGAACAGACACTTTTCAAAAGAAGACATTTAAGCGATCAACAAACATGTGCAAAAAAGCTTCTCATCACTGGTCATTAGAGAAATGCAAATCAAAACCACAATGAGATATCATCTTATGCCAGTAAGAATGGCAATCATTAAAATGTCAAGAAATAACAGATGCTGGAGAGGATGTGGAGAAATAGGAATGCTTTTACACTGTTGCTAGGAGTGTAAATTAGTTTCCACCATGTGGAAGACAGTGTGGTGATTCCTTAAGGATCTAGAACCAGAAATACCATTTGACCCAGCAATCTCATTACTGGGTATATGCCCAAAGCATTATAAATCATTTTACTGTGAAGACACATGCACACGTACATTAGCTGCAGCACTATGCACAATAGCAAAGACTTAGAACCAACCGAAATGCCCATCAATGTTAGACTGGATGAAGAAAATGTGGCACATATACAGCCATAAAAAGAATGAGCTCATGTCCTTTGCAGGGACCTGGATGAAGCTGGAAGCCATCATTCTCAGCAAACTAAAACAGGAACAAAAAACCAAACACTGCATGTTCTCACTCATAAGTAAGAGTTGAACAATGAGAACACATGGACACAGGGAGAGGAACACCATACACTAGGGCCTGTCGGCGGCGGGGGTAAGGGGAAGGATAGCATAAGGAGAAATACCTAATGTAGATGACGGGTTGATGGGTGCAGCAAACCGCTATAGCACACTTATACCTATGTAACAAACCTGCATGTTCTGCACATGTATCCCAGAACTTAAAGTACAATAATCATAAGTAAAAAAGAGGAGTCATTTGGCCAAGCTTTAAAGTTATCTTCAGAGCTAAAATTCAGAGTAGATGTTTCTATGGCCTACTCAGCTGACAGCTCAGACAGGGGTTTGATTTGATCAATCCTATTTGAAATTTGGACCTTCTCCTGTGCACCAAGAATGTAAGTTGTATATCCCCTTTCCTGGAGATCTTTAAAAAGTGATGAGACCTCTAGTTTCCTGGATTATGTTGAGAGGAGTCTTATAAAGCATTTGAACTTCTGAAAGACCTGCCTGTGTGAGGAGCCTGAGGGGAGACTGCAAGACCATTACCCTTCCCATCTGCCTAGAGCCTTTGTAAACTGGAAAAGTGGTGTACTATTCTGAGTTTAAGAAAGCAAATTTTCCTTAAAAAAAAAAGCCCCCACTTTTCCCGAGTGTATTTCATGTCTAGACCAGATTGAATATTATCCCCCAAAATGTATATCCACCCAGAACCTGTAATTGTGACCTTATGGGGAAACAGGGTTTTTATAGATGTAATCAAGTCAGGATGAGGCCATCCTGGATTAGGGTGGGCATTAAATCCAATATAACTGATATCCTTGTAAGAAGAGGGAACTTCAGACAGAGAGATGCAGACACACAGAAGATACATCCATGTGAAGACAGGGGCAGAGACGAGTGATGCAGCTGCAAGCCAAGGAATGCTGAGGATGCCAGCAGACATGAGAAGCTGGGAGATTGAGGAAGAACCCTCCCATGGAGCCTTTGGACAGATGATGGCTCTGGAAACACCTTTTGATTTTACAGTTCTGATCTTTAAGCCTCTAAGTTTATGGTACTTGCTTATGGCAGCCCCAGAAAACTAATACAGCGTCTGATGTCTCCATGTTGGCTGTATTAAGACTGAGACATTGAGACTTTCCTGGCCATCGTCTGTGAACAGCTTTCTGGCTGCACCTAAGTCAAGGTCCCTGAGGCCCACCGAGCCATCATTCTGCTCTAGGTCACCCCCATGGCCTCACCCTCACTGTCTTCCCTTTCACTAAACACACACCTGTGAGTGATTGCCTGGTTGTATGTCTGTTGCCTTTTAGCGCTGTGTTTTATTTTGGTTTCACATAAATATAGAAGCCCATTTGGAGAGAAGCCTGCCTTGGCAATGAGGCTTTTGGCAGTTCTGACAGCTCTGCATATCTCTCAAATGAGTTATGAGTGGATGGGGACTAGGGACTGGGGACTGGGCCTCAGCCACTGCTCCCTAGAGCCCCCATGGTCCTCCCAAAGAAAGTGACCCAGAAATTCCCCTATCTGCCTTTCTTTTCCAGGAACGGACAGCCACTTGGCCAGAGCATGAGGCTATCACACACATCCCCCTAAGCTCCCTACTCCTCACAAAATATTTCTTAGATGGTGGTGCAGAGTGTTCAAGCTGCTATGCTTTGTTCATAAGAAGAGTTCTGAGAAATCCCCCAGCAGAGCCTGGTTTGGGGCTACTGGTTCATAGCTACAAGAGAGGCACATGCCAGGCACATGCTGAGAAATTTTCCCAGGAGACTGGAGAGACTACAGGTGAGTGCAGGAAGAGTCCCAGGCAGGTGGCTGAGCCAGTAGAGCGGGCCTGGCCGACTGAGACATTGACAGAGTCTTCAGTTCTTAGTGGAGTATTTTTAATCTCCCCACGATGGTTGGTATGCTCTCACTCTCCCAGAAACCCAGAAAATTATTTCTTCTGAGCAATAAATAAGGCTGGGGAATGCTGGCACTCCAGGCACAGACTCCTTGAACAGCTGGACTGGAAAGAACCGAGGGATCCCTGAGGGCCAGTGGTCTGCAAACCGGGGTATGTGCACTTTAGGAATCGAGAAAGATAAGCCACTGGGGTGTGGGAAGAAAATATTAAAACTTCCAGCTATATTAAATATTAAAACTTCCCGTTTTATTAATAGTTAACACAAGGATAGAAAGTAGTAAGTCTACACGATTTACTAAAATGCTTATATTGAGTATGAGCCTCTTAATATTAATTTTGGTTAATTTTACAATTAACCAAAATTGTAAAATTTTGGTAATTGATAAAACTCATAGAGTCCACCCTTCTAGTCAAGCGGTTTTCGAAAGGTGTGCTTGGGAGAGGAAGGGAGAGGAAGTCTTGAGTGAGTGAGGCGTCTATTTATTCCCTTCTGAGTCTTATCAGGTAATTCAGCTCTGCCTCTATATGCCTTATATCCTGGACATCTGCATTATGATTTGTTGGATGAAAGGGTTCTACTATTTAAAAAGTTGAACAAAATGCCTGAACCATTTCAGCTCCCTTACTTTTGAGATGGGAAAACGAAAGCCCAGAGGAAAAAGGATCGCCCCAAGTCACAGAAGTCATTAGAGCCGAGATTAAGTCTACAACAGCCTTCCTGACTCCCCATTCACTGTTTTCTGACCAAACCATGTGTTCTTCAGAGCATGCACCCCATCTGAGTGTCCATATATAACCTGAATAAATCGGAAGGAAAGGGGAAGGGTGAGGTGGAGTCTCTCCTCCATCAACGATCTAGAATTCCAGAAGGGAGCCTTGGCCGACTGTTCAAATGTAATCTTACTGCCTGCCAAGACACCTCCTGAGTGGTAAGGCAGTCTGGGAACCCTCTGCTCAGCGCCCTTGATAACTGTCTGGATCGGCCACTCAATCCCCATGCCGTTCTACATTGTTGCTCAGAGGAGAGGCCGGGCCTCATGTTCCTGGATCCCTGGAATATGAGGTGACACAAATCGGGAACTCCTCAGAGGCCTTCCTCATGAATATGCTGATATTAAACAGGGAAAATATCCTTCCTCTTTTCTGATTTTAGGCTCCAGTAGTCACACAAATGGACTTGTTTCCTTTTACAGCCATCAAATTGCACGTGTTCATCCCTTCTCCTACGCTCCAGCCTGTCATGCACTTGTTGCAACCAGCCCACTGCTCTCAAAGACTTCCAACCCCTTTATGCTTCTAGGGAGTTTCATAACCTCAAGGCTTTTGAGGGGATAAAGAGAACTGGAAGACAGGCTATCTGCCTTTAAGAAAAAGTATTTTACAGATTAAAACAAACAAACTAACAGCAGAAAGAGAGCATGAAAAATATAGCTAGCAATGTACAGCATGATACTGCTACCAAGTGAGTGCTACAGGAGTTGAGAATTCTCTCCATCACAATCAAACTCCTCAAGGGTAGAAAATGTGTCTTAAATCTATATGACTAGTGTTTGGCAAATAGCAGATACTTAATAAGTATGTTCATCAAATAGTATTAATTCAGCAAATAAATAAATGAATAAATGGGCTGTTAAACAAATGAACATATCAGTGAGAAGAGCAGTGAACTCATCTTGAGTGATCCAGGAAACTTCTTTTTTTTTCTTTTTTTTAATTGCATTTTAGGTTTTGGGGTACATGTGAAGAACATGCAAGATTGTTGCACAGGTACACAAGTGGCAGTGTGATTTGCTGCCTTCCTCCCCTTCACCTGTATCTGGCATTTCTCCCCACGCTATCTCTCCCCAACTCCCCACCCCCTACTGTCCCTCCCTTATCTCCCCCCAACAGACCCCAGTGTGTAGTGCTCCCCTCCCTGTGTCCATGTGTTCTCATTGTTCAACACCCGCCTATGAGTAAGAACATGTGGTGTTTGATTTTGTGTTCTTGCGTCAGTTTGCTGAGAATGATGGTTTCCAGGTTCATCCATGTCCCTACAAAGGACACGAACTCATCGTTTTTGATGGCTGCATAATATTCCATGGTGTATATGTGCCACATTTTCCCTGTCCAATCTATCATTGGACAGGTCTTTGTTATTGTAAACAGTGCTGCAATGAACATTCGTGTGCATGTGTCCTTATAGTAGAACAATTTATAATCCTTTGGATATATACCCAGTAACGGGATTGCTGGGTGAAATGGAATTTCTATTTCTAGATCCTTGAGGAATCACCACATTGTCTTCCACAATGGTTGAACTAATTTATACTCCCACCAACAATGTAAAAGTGTTCCTATTTCTCCACATCCTCTCCAGCAACTGTTGTCTCCAGATTTTTTAATGATCGCCATTCTAACTGGCGTGAGATTTCATCAGACTTTGTAAAACTATTATTCTGTTGTCATCTAATTTCTTTAAGAATCTGTTGTAGATTAACGGTTTTCCTGTTCCCTGGGAAACGTGTTTCTTCATCTGTCATTTGCAGGATATTTTCATTTGTTTGTTTGTTTAGTGTGGAATTTTTTAACCCATCTCTTCTGAATGCTTTTATTTTATTTTATTTTATTATTTTTAAGAGACAGCGTTTTGCCTTGTCACCCAGGGTGGAGTACAGTGATGCCATTATGGCTTACTGCTGCCTCAAACTCCTGGGCTCAAGAGATCCTCCCACCTCAGCCTCTTGAGTACTCATGCCACCATGCCTGGCTAATTTAATTTTTTTTTTTAATTGTAGACATGGGATCTTGCTATGTTGCTGAGGCTGATCTTGAACTTCTGTTCTCAAGTGATCCTCTTGCCTCAGCCTCCTAAAGTGCTGGGATTATAGGAGTGGCCACCATGCCCAGCCCCATTTTTTTTGTTTTTGTTTTATTTACTCATTTTTGGTGGGCAGGTGGGGGGTGTGGGTAGGGGGTTCTACCTGCTTCTGCTATTTTCCTTAACTTAGTGTAAGTAAAAGCTTCATGAATCCTTCTCTGGCTTCTCATGTAGCCTCACTGAGGTCTTCCGCCGAGCTCTTGATTTGGAGGACTGAATATTGATGCCGTGTGTTTTCTGTCCAGCTGTATAATTACCTGAGGGGATCTAGGCCAGGAGACAGCTGGGGCCTGAGATGCTTAGTTTCTCTGTTTTCCTGCAGAATTAACTGAGGTTGAGCTCCATAGGTCAGCTCCCAGGTGAGGGATTGGCCTTTCCCATGGATAATCAACCCCCACGTTTGAATGTGTTGCCCTGCTTTTGAGCTGTGAAGCTGCTGACGACAAAAGAAATTAGTAATGCCCCAAAACCTGTGGGCATTTGGTTTTGTGAGTCAGTATGTATTCTTTCTCTGGTCACCTTTGATCTGAGGCTGCAAAGAATTACGGCAAATCTTAGCTCTCTTCCTTTGGAAGCCAAGTCAAAGAAAAAAAAATCTATGCTATATTTGGCTATATTTGTTTTCTTTTTCTTCCATTGTCTCTACTGACATCCTACACACGGAAAATCAACAACACAGGGTGCCCCTTCCCATCCTGTGGCCTGTATGTCTCTCTCTCCTAGTTAGGGAGCCCATGGGGGTCCTCAGAACCTCCTGCATTTAACCCCTGCCTGACCTCAACACTGAACCATGGTGTGTCCAGAATGCTCTCCACTCATCCAAACTGTATGCTTTGAAGTTTCCAGTTTGAGAATGAGGAATTTTGCTTTATTCTTAGCTCCATGCATTAATGTCTGAGGATATTATTTTTGTGGGTTGAAGAGAAGAGCCAGAGGAGTTTGCAAACATGTAATTTAGCTGACATATTTCCCAGAAGTTCTTGTCATCATCGTTTAAATTAACTCAGTGTAAGCAGATTCAACTCCATAATATGCAATTTGAATACATGCATGACCATAGTAATCACTTATCTCCAGGTGTCCTTTAATATAAATACATGACACCTTCTCTAAAGTCATTTTGGAAAGAACTAGAGAAAGAATTCATTTGGCTGAAAATCTAAATACATAAATAAGTAAAAGCAAAGGTTGTTGTTTATTAAATTATGCAGTCACAGGCACTATCGTTATGTTTATCAAAGAATGTCTAACAATTATATTCAGGTAATTGGACTTGCTTTCGGCACTTAGGTAGGAGATTTGAAACATGTCCTTGTGAGAATAATTGGAATTTTTCTTAATGCAAGATTTAGCCTTAATTATGTACATATATTTATATGGCCTTTATTACTGCTAACAACAGAGGATCCCATCACGCTTCCTATCTGTGCAGAAAGATGCAGAACAAAGGCTAGAAGATTAGCACATGAATTTTTACTCTGTTCACTTCAAGGCAGTTACCAGTTTGACAGGCAATAGAGTAGCTTATGTTTATGAGATCCTTTCTAATTATTATTTTGATATATACCTGTGCTTCAAAAATGTAAAGTAAGTACCTAACTGTACAAGGTATCGAAGAGATATATTTGCCTGACTTTTGGCAAATTGTTAAACAAACATTTTCCCAAACACCTGATCACTCTTCTAAATTATTTCTCCTAAAGTTCCCTTCAAGTGCCCCCCCTCCATGTATGACAAATTCAATAAAATGAGCAAGTTAATGCCTTTTTTCTATCTGTAAATGTTGAGACTGAAATAGACAGACTTAAATAGCAGCATTAATTTGGTGTGCTCTGAGAGATGAATGTAAGTGAGCCCTACTTCTCAAGGACCACAGCAATTAGGTTAAAGAGTGTTATGAGTAGAATCGCCCAGGTGAGAAAGACATTCAAGAAAAGTGGCTGGCTATTATTTCCTTAGAAAAAAGAAACTAAGAGATACTGTTCATCCTGTATGGAATTCAGAGGGCAGACAAATCGGTCTATGGCCCAGCGTCTCAGTTTCCCAAATGTGGAAGAGGTAATACTTCCCTCACAGTAAATATACAGCTATACATTGTATGAACCACGGAAAAGATGTTTAAGGTCTTAGATTAAAGCAAAACCAGGAATTTAATTAAATGGTGTTTTAAAGCTGGTTTTATAGACATATCAAATGAAACCAGAAGTTATGTTTAAGAAATTCTGTTTAGAAGTTATTACACTTAGAAGTATTACACACAAGATTTCCCTCCTAGTAAATATACGATACATTGTATGAGCCACGGAAAAGATGTTTAAGGTCTTGGATTAAAGCAAAATCAGGAATTTAATTAAATGGTGTTTTAAAGCTGGTTTTACAGATACATTAGATGAAATCATAAGTTATGTTTAAGAAATTCTGTTTAATTTCTTAACTTAAGTGCTTATGTGTTCAGGTCTGTGCTAGGCAAGATACAAGCAATATAATGAATTGGAACCCATGAAACTTGATATAAATATGTATTCTTTCTCTTCTGAGCCCTCCTTTGGGTTTTGAAATCTGTGGGTTCTGCATGCACAGAGGATAGAGACGAATGCAGAGAAGTCAGGCTACTTTCTGCTTATGTCTGTGTGACTGAGCTTCTCTCTTCTCTAGTTTCCTGAGTGGATGCAACAAGATTTCAAAAACAAAACTGTAGACATATCTCTTCTAAGGAGTTGTATTGGAATAACCTAGTTTCCTCTGATGTTAACAGGGTGTTTCATAGTTTGCAAAGCTTTTTAATGTAGGTATTTTGTTGTCCCATATGTATGTATATAATGTCCTATGAACACAATCTGAGCTGGACAGGGTTAGTGTTATGACTCCAACACACAGATGAAGGAACTGAAGCCAAAATCTCAGTCTGAGAAAATGGGAAGCTGGAAGGAGGGGCCCCAGAGGTCCCCTGATTGAAGTTCCTGTCTCATTCCATCAAACTTCTTGATCTTCCTTAGTTGAACATCCACATCTATAAAAGCTTTCCAAAGGGTTTCTCAGGTCTAAGAAGAGAAAATGTAATCTATACCCTCTCTCTTTTGATCTCATCTAATACTCTCCTTTAAATACCAAGGTATTAGCAGATAAACCATGTGGAAATGGGTAAGTAGATGAATTACTTCTTGTACTGCATTACATGAGGGATTGCAATGGATTAAAATTTCATCATTTATCTTCCCCAGCCCCCAAACCCCAGAGTTATTTTTACCATTTTATTTAAGCCATGCGGATATGCTTATATGACTTATATTTTTTGGCTATGAAATCCATTTGCTTTGTCCATTATACTTTCAGGATGATTGATGTAGTACAAATACATAATAAAAACTAATAATTACACACAAAAAAACCTCCTGCCCAGTTAAGGCTAAACTTAAAGTGAAATGCAACGAGCACATTTCAATAGTTTTTCTTATAATTGTTTTTTATTAACATGTTAGAATCCCCAAGGCTTTTCCAGGACAGAAGAATAATTGGATTGGCTGAAAGAGTTACACACCCAACCTTGAAGGAGGCCATCTGTGTTCATGCTGAGTACCACATTGACTTCTCCTATTTCATGGCTTTTTATTGAATAAATAATGCCTTGGGGATACTGCCCTTACCAGAGTCCTTTTGGCAAAATGACTTCTGCAGCATTTCGGGAGAAAGTGTGGACACTGTTTCCTCTGATACCTCTGAGATAAAGATAGTGTAAAGAAATCAACAGATACCACATTGCTGGCTATATGTGCATAAGTCTAGCTATTTAGCTGTCATTCTCAGATTTGAAAGTGGAGTGAGATTAGATGTCATCGCTCTTACAGTGCTTCTATTCAACATTCCCCAAAAATTAATGAGTCATGCAAACAGAAACCTTTTTTTCTAAGGCAGAATGAAAGTGGAAGATAGGAAAAGTTTACATGCCTACATTCTGATTTATTGTCAAAAAGAAAATAATTTTAGGTAAACTCACTATTTTCAGACAGCATTACCATTTTATTTAAGCCAAGCGGATATGCTTACATGACGCATACTCTTTGGCTATGAAATCCATTTGCTTTGTCCATCATACTTTCAGAATGATTGATGCAGTACAAATACATAGTAAAAACTAATAATTAAACAGAAATTATTAGGACTCTGGTTTAATGCATACTGAAAGGAATTAAACCAAATGTAGACTTAAAATAGGTACCAAGAACAATTATAAGTACCTCAGTTATGTAGACACGGGGCTCCAGCCCCATGACCACTGGAAGCCCTACTGCAACAGGAAGTACATAAAATAATTGAAATGTAACCTCACCATTTGATCTGGTTTGTATTCTTGTGGTTTGGATTCTTGTCCCCTCAAACCTCATGTTGAAACGTGATTCCCAGTGTTGAAGGTGGGACCCAATGGGAGCTGCCTGGGTTATGCAGAAGGATCTCTTATGAATGACTTGCTGCCCTCCCAGTGGTTATGGGTTCATGTGAGAGATGGTTGTTTAAAGAGGGTGGCACCTCTCCCTCTCTTGCTCACTCTCGTGCCATGGGAGGCACTGGCTCCCCCACTGCCCTCCACCATGATTATAAACTTCCTAAGGCCTCACAGAAGCTCGGCAGATAGTGATGCCATGGTCATACAGCCTGCGGAGATGTGAGCAAATAAACCTCTTTTCTTTATGAATTACCCAGTCTCGAGTGTGCCTTTAGAGCAATGCAAAACTGACTCACACACCATTATTCTCCACCGATATCCTTTTTTGTTTGTCCTCTTGATTTAGACCTAAAGGTTTCCTGGCTCCTAAAACTGTCTGACTCATACTTTCCAGATTGAAAGAAAGCATTCCAAGCTAATTCCCTATGAAAAGTAATTCTGGAATCTCTACCTCCTTTCTGTTTCTAACACCCATTCTGTAAACATGAGTGGTGTGGTTAGGTCCCTGTCATTCCATTTCTTTGGAGACTATCCTGAATTTCTACAGGGGAATTTGAAACCTCCATGGATGTATTTCACAGCCTACATCTACCACCTGATTAATGCCTGCTCTCCCAGGGAGGGACACAGTGAGTTTCAGCAGGAACACACTTGCCTTGCTAGCAAGAGAATGTGCTGTAAGGGAGCAGGGAGGTTAAAAGGTCTCTCTTGCTCTTTTACCGTTATGAGTTATTTCACTCCACGTTCACTTTAATTTAAGCTTTCTTTTTCTTAGAAAACTTACTACCAATTTCTACAATTCTTGAGAAACCACTCCCAAGAGGGAGGAAAATAAGCTTTCTTCTTTCCTAAGTGCAATTTACTTTCAAGTACTTTATAGGTTGGTAGGCTTGACACTCAATCTGCAATTTGTCTTTTTCATAAATGTTAATTTCAAGTATTTGCAAAAGTTGTGTATTTTGGGAAGCACTTCTACATTTTTAAAGCAGCTGACAACAACAAAAGGAAATCACCTGTCTGTAAATAGAGCTTCTGTTGCTGTCACAGGTTCAGTAACAAAAAGAAGAAAAATAATTCTTTTTCACCCCTGCCAGGAGATGTTCAAGTCTTGAACATTTTTTTAAGGAAGAGTATAATGAGTTACAATTGCAGTCCTTGTGCCCAAACATTAAGTCTCCATGGCACCTGGAAATGAGGGCACTGCAAAAACAATCCTCCAAAACTAAGGAGAAATCAACTTTAAATTTCTCCTGAAGAAGAGCTCTGCTGTTATGTTCCTTCACTCACTACAGATGGAGAGGCAGAATGGACTGAAGAGAGAAAACTGGTTAATTCCAGGTAGCATATCATTTGCTATAGTTAAAATACAAGAAGCAGAGCTATGAGCTCACTAAAGTGTTAGCCTCCAGCCTCAAATTTGCAAAGGCACTAAAAAGAGAAGTTACTATTTTACTGCCATTGATTCAGTGCCGTGATGAGATTCAGGGTTATTGCCAGATTTATTATACAGGGGTAAACTCAACTAGTGCCTAAATTTAGAGAGCTCTCTTGCACTAATTTAGCATTTATGACCTGTCACAAGTGTACTTTGTTCGTCTTTTAATGCATTACCCAGAAATATAACTTCTCATTAAAAAATTTATTAATCTCACTACATGGTAATATAGCTGAAACAGTTAGAATAAATATGAAGTATGCATAAAATGCTGGTGAGCTGTCGCCAATTAAACAGCCGAAACGTTAATATTGTTTTCCATGTTGGCTCTGTCTGTAATTAGGTAGGATTGGGGCGTCTGCTTTTAAGGCTTCTTACCTTTTCTTCCCTTAGGAATCTGATGTTCTAAATTCACAAGTGCTTAGACTTTGATAAAATAACTATTCCTAAAGATGCAGGGTCAGCTTACAGGATGAGGGAGGAGGACTCTTAAATTTGACATAAAAGGAGGTGATGTCCTTGTTCCCACATCGAGACTTATATAAGTAACTGGCAAATATAAATACATTGGAACAAAGCAAGTGCTCAATCGCAAGTAAACATGAACATTATGGAGCTATCAAAATGAATTAAATCTCTACCTGTTAACTGGAAGATTTTTTTTTTTGAGACAGTGTCTCATTCCTGTCACTGAGGCTGAACTGCAATGGCTCAACCTCAGCTCACTGCAACCTCGACTTTCTCAGGCTCAGGTGATTCTCCCACCTCAGCCTCCCAAAGTGCTAGGATTACAGATGTAAGCCACTGTACCCAACGAACTTGAAGAATTTTTAAGAAATTTTTATTTAACAAGAAAAGCGAGATGGATGTAATACACTGTATTCTAGTAAAATGTTGGTCCTATCCTCACCCCGACGTGCCTTCATATGTTTGGATGTCAGCATGCGTGTGTGCAGCAGTAGTCAAGGACAGATGTTTCAGGTTTGGGCACTGGGGTGGCCAAAAGCTGAGTGAAGGGAGGAAGGAACAAACATAAACAACACAGAAAGAATAAAGGCTCTAAGACAGGAACATTTCTATGACGCAGTATCACTTGTGTAAAATTGCGCATGTGTGCACATACACGTAGAGACGTGTGCAGACGTATTTGCAAAAATAGCCACAGTAGTTATCTTAAGGTGGTACATATTTAGACACTGTTTCTTTCTTTTTATATTTTTCTGTATTTTTAAATATCAGCATGTGTTATATATTTTTAAAAACATTATTTCACTGATAAAAATAATCAACATAATAAATATTCTCTTCTAGCAAAATTCTGTTTAGTGAGCATCTTCATAAATGTAATACATAATCAAATATGTAAAAATAGAAAACCATTGAATAGCCAAAAATATCCACATCTTTAGTACAAATATGCAGACGTCTCCAAACATTTATTATAGCACAGGGAGTTCTCATGAAAAGTACCTAAAGCATAAATTTAGTATCTGGTTATTTTAGTCCTTTGGAGAAAGTCCAACAGTCATTATAACAAAAGCAAAGATATGTAAGATGGTACAGGTTTACACACGTACATGACATTCAGTAAAATAACAGTCAAATGCACACATGCACACAGACATACATACATGCCTACATGCAAACATGTATAACAAACTCTGATTCAAAAGTGAGGACCATAGAACTCTAGAGTTCAGTCCTCTCCTTAGAGGGTTTTCTTAACTTTCATGGGCCAAAACTTTCTTATCTGTAAATTTGCTGGTGAGAACAAAATCAACGGTTTTCACACCAAGCTATTTCATGGAAGTGCTTAAGGAATTTTACAAACCTTCCCAATGAAACAAAGTTTGACTAGTTTTAGAAATGAAGATAATAAAAACAATATACACAGAAAAGTGTTGTTTGTTACAATTTAGCAAACTGAAGGCCACTAACACATAAACCTACACTGGCCAATTAACTCATTTTTTGTAGCATTCAGGAATTGTTTTTCCAAACATTTCCCTGTAATATATTCGAAGTCCTTGTGAACATATCATTGTTAGAAAGCCAGTAGCCCTGCACAAGTCTTTTTTTTCTCTGTTATTATACCTATGTAAAAATGCACAAAAGTGGGCCATGCACAGTGGCTCATGCCTGTAATCTCAGCACTTTGAGAGGCTGAGGCAGGCAGATCACGAGCTCAAGAACTCAACACCAGCCTGGACAACATGGTGAAACCCTGTCTCTACTAAGAATAGAAAAGCCGGGTGTGGTGGTACATGCCTGTAATCCCAGCTACTCAGGAGGCTGAGGGAGGAGAATTGCTTGAACCTGGGAGGCAGAGGTTGCAGTAAGCTGAGATTGTGCCACTGCACTCCAGCCTGGGCAACAGAGCAAGACTTTGTCTTGAAAAAATAAAAAAAATAAAATGTACAAAAGTGGACTCTCTACCCCACGGGTGCCAGGCACTGTGGGATGGTGGGCTCAGGTCACACCATGGCATAATGGTGACTTTTCATAACAGCAAATACAGCACATGGGCCCTGTTAAGAATTTCAGAACTTAGAATCAACAAGGAAACTTTAAATATGATTTTTAATAAACATATACATTAAATTTAAATCACATACATCGTGTTAATTAAATTATTACTATATTAGGAATTTAAACCAAAGTGTTAGTAATGAAACTAAAACTTAAATTTCACTCCTGTAATCACAGCTCTTTGGGAGGCCGAGGCAGGTGGATCACAAGGTCAGGAGTGCAAGACCAGCCTGGCCAATATGGTGAAACCCCAACTCCACTAAAAATACAAAAATTAGCTGGGCTGGTGGCACACGCCTGTAATCCCAGTTACTCAGGAGGCTGAGGCAAGAGAATCACTTGAACCCGAGAGGCGGAGGTTGTAGTGAGCTGAGATCGCACCATTACACTCCAGCTTGGGTAACAGAGTGAGACTCTGTCTCGGGGGCCAGAGCGGGGGAAGAAAAAAAAAAACTTAAGTGGCATAACAAATCAAATAAAGTTGAATGGTTTAAATTTTCAACAGATATTGGCTAAGGTATCTGTGATTTTAAAAATAAGATTGCCAAACATCTCAAAATGTTGTAAAATAGTTTGAAGGCTATTATCTGCCAAGTAATATGAATGTATTAACTGGTTAAAGAAAATGGTTACTGACTTTCTCCAATTTGAATATTTTCCAGCTGAGAACTGCAAAGGTTTTGGATACCATACTTCCCTACTCTGAGATACACTTTTCGTTTTCACATGTGAAGATCCCTGGCAGCAGGATGCATCTCACAGCTGGTGGCGCCGCCCCTCAGCAGCCAGCGTGACTTTTCACTGTATCCATAGGCATCCATGGGGGCTCAGCAGAGTCTCTGGTTTTCCTCACTTCCCCGGACGTATAGAACAAGTCAACATAACCACATCTCTGATGTCAGGGGTTGCTCGGAGACCTACTTTGTCCCACAAGACAGGTGGAGAAGCAGTACCCGCAGCTTCTGATAGGAGCTTATATTAGCATTTCTGCAGCCCAGACTCCATTAGCTCATTGGCCAGCCCTGCACAGCCAGAGGTGAGCTGGGGAGCCTTTGGGTGGCTTTGAAAACGATGTCACAGAGTGGGGAGTCAAGACAGCTGAACAGACACAACACCGGTGCACAACACCCAGTGAGAGAGATGCAGAAATCGAGAGATCTCCTAGCTCCAACCAAGGTACCAGGTGCATTTCAATGGGTCTGGTCTGATGGTGAGCAAAGCACAGGCAGGGCAGAATGAGGTGGGGAGGGGTGCCACTTCACCCAAAAAGTACATCTGATTGGTGAGTTAGAGGCTCCCCCTCTGGCACTCCAGTCCAGATACAGTGTGCTTCCCCCAAAGCCCCAGCAATACACAGAACAGGGAATCTTTGCCAGTCAAGCGCTGGAAATTTCAAGTGCAGAGTTGAATAATAATCCAGGACGGTGTCCCGGATTTGCGCACAGATCTAAGCAAACACACAAGCCCATAAGCCGGCAGGGAGAGCCGGCAGATGGAGCTATCGCCCCCTCCCCCTGCCTGGAGAGAGAGGGAGCTGAAAGTGGGAAGACATATGGAGCAGCTAGGCGGGACCCTCCCCCATGACCAGAGAGAGAGGGAGCTGAAAGCAGGGAGACAGACGGTGTGGCTGGGTGGGTCCCTACCCTCCCCCACAAACCCCAGAAGGCTGAAGCACTAACGCTGGCAGGTTACACAGCCAGTACCTCAGTCTGAGCTGAACCCTGAATGATCCAGCCCTGTGGAGGAGAGACACAACCCACCATTAAAGAGATGGGACCGGGCTTTATGTTTTAACAAAAAACACAGGAAGCCTATATAGCAACGGGACAGTGTTCTTGACCACCTAGCAGTGTTCCAGGTCAGTGGAAGAGGTGGACCTAACCTCCTAGTGTAAACAAAAAAGACAGAGGAAGCTTACCTAGTAACCTGAAGGAGTCCCTAGAAACCCAGTAGTGCCTCGACAGGCAGACAAGAGACCACATCAGGCAGCTCCCTGAGATCACAGCCAGGTAAATCCATGAAGACGGGAAAAAACCAGTGCAAAAAAGATGAAACCATCAAAGATGGGAACACATCTTCTCCTTCAAGGGATCACAACTCCTCAACAACACAGGATCACAACATGACCAAGAAACAGTGTGACGAATTGACAGAAACAGGCTTCAGAAGGTGGATAATAACAAACTTTTCTGAGCTGAAGGAACACATTCTAACTCAATGCAAAGAAACCAAAAACCTTGAAAAAAGGTTAGACAAAATGCTAACTAGAATAACCAGCTTAGAGAAGAACATAAATGACTTGATGGAGTTGGAAAACACAGCACAAGAACTGCATGATGCAAACACAA
>CAUYLG010053548.1:0-13357 GCA_963573385.1 Cacajao melanocephalus | reverse complement strand
AGTGAAAAATACACATATTTTTAAGTCTGTGATTAAGGGGATATATTTCATGAGATGAAAACTGGATATAGGCTGGGCACAGTGGCTCACGCCTGTAATCCCAGCACTTTGGGAGGCCAGGGTGGGTGTATCACCTGTTGTAAGTTGTTCGAGACCAGCCTGGCAAAAATGGTGAAACCCCGTTAATAAAAAAAAAAAAAAAAAAATTAAAAATATTTGACAATGGTGAAGGCATGGGCAATGGCTATTTACAAATCAAAATAGAAATATGTTAATATTTTAGTAATGTGCATGGTAGTACCAGTGTGTTTCAGCTAAATAGCAGCCTTGCCCCAAACTGCTTTTGAGTGCTTTGCCACATATGCATCAATGGACTCATGGATGTAATGAGAGTTCTCAAAAGCAATGGAAGCAAAGCCAAGCAAGTCTCCCACATCGTACACCTCACTTTTCCCTTTCTGTGCTGAACTCTGGATCTTCCACCAAGGGTACTGGGCCCCCCTGCAGAAGCCCAGCCAGGGAGCGGTCAGAGCTGGGGGGAGAGGATGGATACAAGCCCGCATTTGCCTTCCCTACCAGACAAGCTGTGGCTTGAGGAATAGAGAAGTGAAAGAAAAAAGAAGTCCTTCAACTCAGTTGGAGACAGGGAGGGATATGAGTGGAGTGAAGAGGAGACTCTTAACTCAAGCAGCTTCAAATTACATTTGTCCACACATGCATGCAAAATGCTGCTTAAAAAATAAATGAGGTTAATTTCTCTTTACAGGTTCCCTTTCATCTCAGAGTTTCAAAGTACTTTGCCACAAAAGATCCTCCATCTTCACAATTCTTTATTTTATCTAAATATAAACTGAGGGCCTTAAGTTTACATTTAAAGTTCAGCAAAGCCCTAAACTTTGGAAAGAAAAAGTACATTAAAAATTCTTTTATCATTATAAGATCCAAGTGGCCAATGAAGGACCACACAGACAGAAAATCTACATTCAGATGAAAGGCCACACCTCTGCTCAGATGACCTGCTTGCTAATTAAAATCACAATTAAAACAAGCAGAGGAGATGTCGAGTGGTGACTTAACTTGTCCTTACCCCAGCAGATATACTCACAACTGACTCACACAGGATGCATCGGATTTTCTCCCTTAGGCGTTTGGAAAAAAGCAAAGAAGAAATTCTAGTTTTAGCTGGCCTCCAACTACTAACCCAGTAAACTCCATCCCTGGGTCGGTGACACATCCCTGACTCGCAGCCACCTCAGCAGAGCCCCTGTGCGTGCAGGAAGAGCCAGCTTGGCCTCCTGGTGATGGGAATGTTGTTTGCATATGCATTTTTCAGCATAAGAAAGTCTCAAAATCTCCCTGGTTCCAGTTCATGAGTCATTAGTGGGTGTTTGTTCTTTGGGTTCTGAGTGTGAGTCACTACCTTTCCTGCTGTTGGTCTTCTGAATCCTGGGGTAACAACTAAAAAGAGATGACTAGAGATGCCTGTGATGCCTAAAAGCGGACACCTGGACATTATTCATTTGGCAATTGTATCAACAACTAATTTTAAAGTTGGTTCTTTTTTTCTGTAAACAAGCATATCACGTTTATAAATAACAGTGGGGAAGAGGAAGGTGGGGGAAGGGAGAGAAACAAATCTAAAAAGGATATGACTGAGGTAAACGGAAGTAGAGTTTAGTCAAAGTAAAAATAGACAACTGCCTGTTTGTTAGCTAGAGGCTGGTGATTGACCAAGCTCTACACATGAACATGCATCTGATGCTGCTCTCTAGCACTTTTCCTCTTTGGCCTGGGAGTGTGGGTGGGGAGAGCAGACAGGAGGGGCTGCCAGTGTCACCCATCAACTCTAGAATCTGAAAGAACAACATGGCTTTGTAAGGACACCTTCCTGATGCCCCTCCCATTGGTGCTATGCCTGGTACCTGTTTATCACCGGGAAAGGACCTCAAGACCATCCAGAATTATACAACAGAGAATGTTCTAAAAGGTCACAGTGTCATGCCAGGACCAGGAACCAAAAAACAGCAGCTTGAAAACCAATGATTTGACAATTTGGGTTACTGTAACAGCTATTTTTTATTTCAGTGACATTGGCCCATAAATTAAGTCATTTAAGATGGTTGAAAAAAATCAAGATGACCACACACACACACACACACACACACACACACACACACTCCAAAACAAAGTGAAAGCAGGTTCTGAGCTCTTGGGAGACATCAACCTGGAATTTGACTCAGAGAAGGCATTTGACCACAGGCATTTCAGTTTGCTTTCAGAAAGCAGAGAGATTGCAAATGAAAAAAAGCTCTGACTTTTCAGCTGGTTTGAGTGTGGAAATCAAAGCTTGGCTTTTGGTACTCAGAGGAAGCTGGGTACTCTGTCATTTCTAGTATATAATTAAAAGATATCTGTATGCCCACATATTGTCACTGTATTAGGTACTTTACAAAGCCCAGAAAAATGGAGTCCCTGCCCTGGCATTCCAAATGCTAGTCCACCTGTACAAACTCTTGGTAATGCTAAGATAATGAAAATGAACTCTGCTGTCACTGTTGGCATAATCACCGCAGAAGGAAGCAGTATTATCTGATTCAAAATATTCTCATTTGGGGGAGAAAAAGGTATAATGCACATCACCACCAAGTGGAAAATAAAGATTATAAACTTGGAGTTGTATTTCTGAGACCTTGACATTTTAAAATAAAAGGCTTCAGTGTTTGCAGAATATTTTTTTCATTAATGTCTTAGTTACTTGTTTTTAAGGATAATTATTTGTGAATATTACAAATGAACTTCCTGAACTACCCATTTACTTGTGGACATATACATTTGAAAGGTGCCCGAGGCCCATTCCTAAACAAAACAATATGCACACCTAATTGTGATTTTATGCCTATTTAGCCTGATATTCATGACGCATCTTTAAAAATTTTCTCAAAAAAAATGACCAGTTGTGATGGCTGCTGCCTGTAATCCCAGCTCTTTGGAAGACCAAGACAGGGGGACTGCTTGAGGCCAGGAGCTTGAGACCAGCCTGGGCAACATAGGGAGACCCTGTCTCTACAAAAAGACTAAAAATTAGCCAGGTAAGGCGATGTGCATCTGCAGTCCCAGCTATTCCGGATGTTGAGGCGGGAGGGTCACTTGAGCCCAGGAGTTCAAGTTTGCCCTGAGCTATAGTTGCACCACCTCACTCTACCCTGGGCAACAGAGCAAGACCCTGCCAGTGAAAAAAAAAAAAATTAAAATTCTATCAAAAATATGAAGATCAGACTCTGGCAGACTGATTTGTTCATACTTTTTCAGAAGAATTCTGTTTTTATCTCACTTAACCTTGGGTACCTTTTCTCAGAAAAGTGATGGATGAGATGTTCTCAAATCTTATGACAACCCATCAAGTTGCTTCCATGCTCAGCTCAAGATATCCAAGAAGTCGGTACCCAGGGGCCATGTCTTTGCCATCATCCTGATTCTTTAGCTGTAGATTATCGGTACACCTGTCCCAAGTCAGGCTAGTTTGGCAGAGAATCCCATATTCTCTTCTACGAGAGCATGGGGCATGAAATTTGGAGATGTGGTGTTGCTTGCCATATAGAGGAAGCCAATCTTCAGAAAGGAAAAAAAAAAGAGCTCACATTTAGAGAGATGAGACAGAGAAAGTGCTGGCTGCATTTGAGTTTTTGGTTCTATTTGTCCCTAAGATCATTCAGCTTGCCACTTAAGGGATAACATATGCCAGAATACTTTTTAAAAATGATCACCACTACCTTCTCCTTTTTTTTTTTTTTTGGCCTAAGCTACTTCAGGTTGGGTTTCTAAAATATTGATCAAGTTGATTGTAAAAAAAAAAAAGTATCGAGGTTGACAAAATTTTTTTCCTAAGGAAAATTAGATCCAAGGGACTATAGAAAGATACGTATTTACCTTGATAAGAATATTTCAACAAATGTCTGAAGAGCACGCAAATAGAATGTGCTACCTGAATGCTGTTATAGGGCTTTAAGACCAGGGAATTATTTTAATACTGAAATTATTATTATTCCTGTCCTTCTAGGAGCTTGAAGTCTTGTTTATATGATAGAATTAGCTTTGCTTCCACAGGAATTTTTTGTTCTCTGTATGTTACCCACCACGTATGTAGTCACAAAGCAGGAATATGGGCTTTGTTTTTTGACGCAGCCAAGCACTTGGGACAATGCTTTGCGTATGGTAGGCCTGCAAGAAAAATTTGCTAAATGGATGAACTAATGTTTGTTCACGTCCTATTCCTGTTAGGTATATTAGTTCTTATAGGAATGATAGAAGAAACAATGAAATTGAAGGAAAGGAAGATGAATGCTAAGGTAATTAGGACACAAAGCAAGCTCAAAGGTCACAAGAGAACTATTTTTAAATTTAACAATTTGGAAAATTTTGCTAACACTTTCGTTTCAGTCATTGATTATAGAAAAAACAAAAATATTTCTCTCCATCCCATCTCTATTTAATCTGCATTTTACTTATTCCTAATTATAGGCCTTTACATATTCTTTCTTTTCCTTACGATAGCACCCCTTCAATTTAAGCTAAGCAAATGGGAGTGCAGCCAGAAACCTCATTTTCCAACCTGCTCCACACGCCCAGGCTTCCGGGATGATGACTCCTGGTCATTCCTCCCTTGTACAGGGAGACAATTCTCCTGTCACTGTGGAAGATTGTGGTGCCCCAGTGTCTTGCTTGGGCTTCCTGTGGCATGTTGCAGAATGGGGCCAATCCATTTGACATTGTAAATTAGGCACCAGGCCATTTCCAGGAGTGGAGTTGTCTCAGAACTATGCAACTTCCCATGTCTTGTTAAATAACCATGACTTACCCTTTCTCTCTTTCTTTCTTTTTTTTTTTTTCAGATGGAGTCTAGCTCCGTTGCCCAGGCTAGAGTTGCAATGGCGAGGTCTCAGCTCACTGCAACAACCTCCACCTCCTGGGTTCAAGGGATTCTTCTGCCTCAGCCTCCCGAGTAGCTGGGATTACAAGGCATGCACCACCAAGCCTGGCTAATTTTTGTATTTTTAGTAGAGACAGGGTTTCACCATGTTGGTCAGGCTGGTCTCGAACTCCTGACCTTGTGATCCACCCACCTTAGCCTCCCAAAGTGCTGGGATTACAGGTGCGAGCCACCGCGCCTGATGATTTACCCGTTCTTTGTATCTACTAAACATCTCTCTCTCTTTTGCCCATAGATGGTGTGCAGCAAATCTCTTTGCTACCATGGCCCAGATGGTGGGGTCTGCAGATAGCTGCCCCCTTCTCCATCCTGGGCCTGCCATGGTGCATCCAAGCAGCTAACCTAAGTACCTGGAGCCACTTTTATATTGTTTGTATTGCTACTTTGGGGTCTTGCTGCAATGCTCCTCCACATACCTGGCCTTCTGCATGCCTGGCCCAGGGAAATCATTGAAGAACAGCGTGATAAAAATGTGAGGGTCACTCAACAGGGTACTGGGGTGGAGGGTATTGTAGAAGCACCTGCCAGCAATAACTTACGAAAAAAATGCATGTTTGGAGTTCTGAGCTTAAGGAATCCAGGAGTAGTCAAGCAGGAGATTCATTCCCTATCTACGAGGAACTTCTGAACCTCCAGACTGTCCCATGAATACAGGCGATAAGGGGGATTGAGGTCCTTTGTTTTGGGTTGAATGAAGGTTGCCACATGGAGGTTGCTAGGGGCAGGATGCTAAGTGAAAATGTTATCTAAACTGCATGCTTTCTGCAAGGAGTCTTGGTTCTCCTGTCCAGCCCACTGCCACTGGGCTGTCCCCACATGTAAGTTACCCCTAATAAAACTCAATGTCAGCCAGGCATTGTGGCTCCTGCCTGTAATCCCAGCACTTTGGGAGGCTGAGGTGAGAGGATCACTTGAGGTCAGGATTTGCCCAGCCTGGGCAACATATAGTGAAACCCTGTCTCTACTAAAAAATACAAAAATTGGCTGGATGTGGTGGTGGGTGCCTGTAGTCTCAGCTACTTGGGGAGCTGAGGCAGGAGAATCTCTTGAACCTAGGAGGCAGAGGTTGCAGTGAGCCAAGATCACGCCACTGCACTCCAGCCTAGGCGACAGAGCAAGACGCATCTCTCAAAACAAACAAACAACCGCTCCCTCAAAAAAAAAAAAAAAAAAAAAAACTCCATCTCTCCTTTGCTAGCTCTGAGTCTCTTCTTCAGCCTTGGGAACCTAGTGCTCCCCTATTGAAGTCATTAGGGGTCCAGCATGACAGGTGGTTGGACAGCTTAAACAGTAGCCTAGAATCAGGAGAAAGCCTATCATCCTCATTCAGAGTTGGCAGTTCATGTGAGAAGCGTGGGGTGCATTTTTTGTTTATTTCACTTATTTCTCTTGCTTTGAGAAATTGCTCTTCTATTTTTGTTTTTCAGATTGTTTTGTCAATCACATGATCGTGTCTTCCACCACCAGGAATGGACTTGAGACTCAGTCTGGCCAATCAGAATGCTTTATCCGCCTGGCCCAGAATGTGTAACTTCCTGGACTAAGCAAGTGGCCTTAAAATCAGAGTCCTTTGAGGGAATTAACATGCATGTCAGAAGAGCAGGGATTAATATTCTCCTTTCTACGATTCCTAGCTATGAAGACAGTAGAAATTTAGCTCTGTGACAGGCACCGCTGTGGTTACAGAGAATAAGGCCGCCTAAGCGTTAAGCCAACACAGAAGGATGAAGAACCAAGAGGGGAAGAGAGGGACTCCTAAGGACATAGTTTAAACTCTTGGAGCCAACCTTTGTCTGAAGCAAAACTCTCCTCCTTCCTTGGATTTTCCATTGACAAGAACCAACAAATTCCTTTTATGTTGGAGGTATGCTGTGTTTCTGTCCCTTGCAACTGAAAGAGACCTAATGCCGGTGTAATCAAAGGTAAGATTAGAACGCGGATATAGCTGTGTTATGGTAATCCTGGAATGCTGGACAAAAAATGTTGGGCTTGTTTTTGAAGGCAACGAGATGAGCCACTTAAATTAGGAAGCTCCCATGATGATATAATGTGGTTTGCTGGAAAGAGCACACGTAGGTACAACTTTCAGCCTTATCGTCTCCTGGGAATGGGACCACCTGCAAATCCTGAGTAAAGAATTTGTATGTGCAAAGCAGGAGTAACTCTAGATGGTTGTGAGGGATAAATTAAGTAATGTGTTAAATACCTAATACAGTGTCTGACACAATATAGGTGTAATGACTCTTCTTGTAATGATGGTGATAGTGGTAATAGTGAAACAAAATGAGGAGGAGGAGGAAAGGGGAGAATGAGGGATAATGGAGGGGAAGAAAAGGGGCTAAGGAGGAGAAGAATAGAAAAACTATTCCTGGACTAGGTTGGTGAGAGTGAAAATGACTAAGAAAGTGTGGCTCAGGCCTGTAATTTCAGCACTTTAGGAGGTAGTGGCTGGAGGATTGCTTGAGCTCAGGACTTTGAGACCAGCCTGGGCAACACAGTGAGTCCCTATCTCTCTCACACACGCAATAATAATAATAATAAATTAATTTAAAAAAGAAGAAAAGATGGATTTGAGAGCTATTAGCAAACATCATTAAGACTGTATGTGGTCTGGAAATGGGAAGTGAGGTAAAAGGAAAAGTTAGTTATGATTCAAGTTTAAAATGTCAGTTGACTCGGCTGATTCTTGAACTTCATCATTTGCATTTGCAGTACCAAAAATAGGAAGAACAATGATGAAAAATAACTCTGTGTGTGTGTGGGGGGGGTTGCGCGTGTGTGTGGGGGGGTGTGTTTGTATAAGAAGCTAAAGTTTTCATTGAGTATTCTTCCTATCTGGCATTAGTTACATAACTTGTGGGACTCCATGAAAAACGAAAATTCAGGAGCCCTTGTTCAAAAACTCAAGAAAACCATTTTTTTCCCTTCTTCCATGGCCTATTTCTTGATCGGTCATGTGATGCACTTTATTATTATTATTATTCTTGGCCACTTAATGTCAAATTACCTTGGGCAGAGGATGCTCATGGTGTGAACACAAACCCGCCAGTTGCCTGGAGCCCTGGGATGCATGTGCCCAACCTCGATCTTCTCCATACTTGTGCTCAGGACCCATGCTGGGGGCAGCGGACAGCAGTGTACATGAGGCAGGGGACGAGAAACAGGCAGACAGGACCAGGTTCCAGGAGGTAGGGAGGTGGGATGATGGTGAACCAGGGCTCCAAGACCCTGACACGTGTTCCACTGTCCATTGGACTTGAGTCAGGAAATAGGAATTCAAAGATAAGAGTATTAAAAATTTCTAGGTGGTGACCACAGATCATCAAACCCCAAACATGTGGTCTCTTTCTGTGACTGCTATTTTATGTTTCAGCTTGACCAGGCCATGGGATGTCCAGATATTTGGTTAAACATCATTCTGGTTGTTTCTGTGAGAGTGTTTTGAATGAGACTAACATTTCAGTTTGTACACTAAGCAAAGCAGATTGCCCCCCCTAATGTGGGGTCTTCACTCTATCAGCTGAAGGCCAGAACAAAGTAAAAAGTCTGACCCTTTCCAAATAAGAGAGAGATTTCCCTGACTTCAGATTTAAACTGGAACATCATTCTCTTCCTGGGTCCTGAGCCTGCTGGCCATCATACAGGAACCACACCATCAGCTCTCCTGAGTCTATAGCTTGCCAACTCACTTGGCAGATCTTGAGACTTGACAGCCTTCATAATAGCATGAGCCAATTCCTTATAAGAAATATTTTTATACACACATACGTGTGCATACACACGTGAACATGCACGCATGCACACACACACACACACACGCACCCCTACATCTTTGGAGAACCCTGACTCCAGGTAAAGTACAGGATCTTGATCACATATCCATGAAGCCGACCCTGTTCCTATTTTCCCTACTTGCCAACACGTACCACAAAAAGAGAGAGAGAAAGGAAGAAGTGGGGGAGGAGGAAGAGAAAGAGGCGAGTTAGTGGGAAGAACAAATTGGCTTGATTTTTCCAAGCTATCAATAATCTCTTGCTGTCACTATAAAGCATACATAATTTTTTATATATAGCAATAAAAGTATAGACCACGTAAAATAGCTTACAAATTTCCAATGTCCTGAGATCATATATTGAAACCTATTGATTTAGAAAAATATTAATTTCATATGCTAAATGGTAAGACTTTAGAAATAATATTAACTGAACCAACGTCCTTCCTTTGTACAGCTGTCTCTGCTCTTGTAGGATCACAAGGCTTTATCTAAAACCCCAGAGCCAAATGTCAGAATTCAGAATTATCTTGGATTTTTAGAAAAGTAATACAGTGTATGTACTGTATATTATTTACACTTCCAGCAGACTATCGGACAGCACTCTGTACTAAAATACATTAACATTTCTGCATTAAAATGTGAATTTATATGCTACTTGGCCAAAGACTATAAATAGTCTCATGTCAGCCCAGGTAAAGTTTTGCTCTCAAATGAGTTCAGGTGAGGTCAGATTTTGCTGCCAAGTAAGTTATAAAAACTCAGCCAGGTGCGGTGGCTCATGCCTCTAATCCCAGCACTTTGGGAGGTCGAGGCAGGCGGATCACCTGAGGTCAGGAGTTTGAGACCGGCCTGGCCAACATGGTGAAAACCTGTCTCTAAAAAAAATACAAAAAAAATTAGCTGGGAATGATAGCGGGTGCCTGTAATCCCAGCTACTCGGGAGTCTGAGGCAGGAGAATCACTTGAACCCAGGAGGCGGAGGTTGCAGTGAGCCAACATGGCACCATTGCACTCCAGTCTGGGCGACAGACAGAGTGAGACTCCATCTCAAAAAAAAAAAAGTTACAAAAACTCAGTTTGCAAAGCTTTCTGGCTTTTGTAATGCAGATCAGGATTAGTGGATGTGCGGTTCCTGTTTCCATCAGCTGGCCTCTCCTGCCACTCACATTCATGTTCCAGTTGCAATGAACTCAGTAGAACAAAATGAGAGAGGCGAGCTTGCTGGGAGAGAATCCCATGATACATTGGAAAGACCAAAAGAATGGCTCAGGATTTAACCTTGCAACTACCTTCCACACCCCTTGGCCCAGGTAACTGAGAGCTACGTGATCCTAGAAAGTGAATCAGAACTAAGGTGTGGGGGACAAAAGTCCCCACAGACCTTTCCCGGAGTTGTTCCTTCATGCACTGTAGCACACCCATGGAAACTTCCTTCCTCCTAAGTTATCCTAAGTCAAAGTAACTGCTGCCACTTGGGGCTCTGAACTGAAGGAAATCCTCTAGCTCTCCAAGGAACATTCATGTCTGTCGACTGAAGGGCTGGTGGTAGTTAACTGTAGTCAAAGTGCTTCAAAAGACTCTACAACATTCAGCCACATAAGTAATTATTTGGAATCATCTTAAAATACATATATTAACATACTAAATATGTTTATATGCAATTATCACATACATAGAACAAGCTCCACACCATGTTTTCTCAACATATCTTTAGTCTCGCTCTTAAAATATATGTAGAAGCCTTATCAGCCTCTTGCGACACTACCTTGGAAATTCTCAGATGTGTGGCCATTGTATAAACATTGCTTGAGGCCTTCTTTAAAGGATGTAATTTTTAAGCGATTCAATGCTGCACATATTAAAGGTAAAGGAAGACTTTGCCTGTGGGGATCCTTCTGCACAGAGGTACATTCTCATCCATCCTGCCCTCAAAGGCCCAGGACCAATGCCCCTTCCTCTGCAAAAACCAGAAACAAAGCCTCACCGGGTTCCTCTAGTTGGAAGGGAACTCTCTTAACATCTTCTGAACTCTCACAGAACTTTTTCAACATCTTTTGTGTAATGTCAATTACTTTTTGTCTTGCCAGTTGTTTCTGGAAAACATTATTTCCTTAAATGGAGGTGAATACTTAATAATTTAAAACAATTTTTTTTTTTTTTGAAATAGGGTCTCACTCTGTTACCCAGGCTGGAGTGTAGTGGTGCCATGGTAGCTCACTGTAGCCTTCATCTGTAGAATCAAGTGATCCTCCCACCTCAGTCTCCCCAGTAACTGGGACTACAAGCACATGCCACCGCATCAGGCTGTTTTTATTTATTTATTTTTATGGTAGATATGGAAATCTCACTGTGTTGCCCAGGCTTGCTAGACTTCTGGCCTCAAGTGATCCTCCTGCCTCAGCCTTTCAAAGTGTTGGGATTACAGGTGTGAGCCACCGTGACCGGCTTTGATATTATTTTTTAATATGAATATTTGTGTACTTAACACTGAGAAAATGAAGTTAGTCTTAAAAAGTTTCTCTAGGCCAGGCACGGTGGCTCACACCTGTAATCCCAGCACTTTGGGAGTCTGAGGCGGGTGGATCACCTGAGGTTAGAAGTTTGAGACTAGCCTGGCCAACGTGGTGAAACCCCATCTCTACTAAAAAAACAAAAATTAGCCGAGTGTGGTGGCATATGCCTGTAGTTTCAGCTACTTAGAGGCCAAGGCAGGAAAATTGCTTGAACCTGGGAGGCAGAGGTTGCAGTGAGCTGAGATTGTGCCACTGCACTCCAGCCTGGGTGACAGAGTGAGATTCTGTCTCAAAAAACAAACAGAAAAAGCCAGATGCGGTGGCTTACGCCTGTAATCCCAGCACTTTGGTTGGCCAAGGCAGGTGGATCACCTGACATTGACTGTTCAAGACCAGCCTGATCAACATGGAGAAACCCTGTCTCTACTAAAAATACAAAACCAGCCAGGCATGGTGGCACATGTCTGTAATCACAGCTACTTGGGAAGCTGAGTCAAGAGAATCGCTTGAATCCGGAAGGTGTAGGTTGCAGTGAGCCGAGATCGTGCCATTGCACTCCAGCCTGGCCAACAAGAGAGAGACTCTGTCTCAAAAAAAAAAAAAGTTTCTCTAATAAGTTGTTGGTGAAACTGAATTAGAAAGAGATTGTATTTTTCAAAGGAAATCAGATTACTCATTTTACTCATTAATTACTCAACATCAGTTACTATGAATTGTGCAATAATGAAAGTAAAATTTAAAAACAGGAGACTCCAAAAAGAGTCAGCAAATTAGACTATGAGTGGAATGTTTAAAAGATGAGGATTGAGCAATTTTAAGGGTCACAGCTGTTCCTAGGAACTTAACCAACTACAATGTTCAGAAGAAAAGTCTATGTGAAGGAATGCATATTAGATCAGATCACATAAAGCCAAGGATTGAAACACTGAAATTCAAGCAAGGAACCTTTACAATCCCCATTGTTAAAAGAGAGTGTGAGAGAGAAAAGTAATTGATTCATCTTCAGTACATGATCATTCACTATGTTGAAATGCTAAGGCAGTAAATAATCTAAGATTTGGGTTTGATGAAATTAGTATGTATATTTCTCAGACTTGGAGAAGGAGGTATTTAATTAACAAGCAAGGTTGCCGGATCAAATAAAGTACTCTCAATTAAATTTGAATTTCGGATAAACAACAAATAATAGTTTAGCATAAGTGTATCTCACATTTTTCACGGATTTGTATCTCAGTTCTGATTCACTGCTACCATCTAATTATTGTGACTCATTAATTCAATTACTGATTCAACAGTAATTTATCGAGGGCCTTACTCTATGTCAAGTACTGTGCGTGATATTGACCACATAGTGACAAGCAAAATAGTCATGATCTTTCCCCCCATAATTCGTACAGTTTAATAGGCTGATTGAAATGAGTAAATAGGCAATTACTCTAACATAATACATGCCATGATTCACAGTTTATTCATTAGAGGGACAATTAACCCAGGCTTGGGTCAGAAAAAGACTCCTAGAGAAAGTAATTTAGATTAGGCCAAAGGCAAAGAAGTTAAAGAAGTAGAGGGAGAGTCTAATGAGAGTGTACCTACCGCAAGGTGAAAGCTTAGAGGACAGTGGATATCACGGGACATTTGAGAAACTGAAAACTCCAACAAAGTCTGGTTGAACCGTAGACCACAAAGCTGTAAGTGGCAAATAATGTGACTAGAGAAGTATGCTGTGGTCAGATCATGAGGGGCCTGGTATAAATCCAGTGGAAGCCTGATCGAATGGTCCATGTCATGCAGCAAAGTGACAGTCATATTTACAAATTAGAAAGCTCACTCTGGCAGTAGAGAAGAAAATAGACTAGAAGTGAGGACAGCATTGTTGTGGGTTGGGAATGGGTATAGAAGTAAATGGATTCAAGAGCTATTTAGAAGATCACTCAAAAATTGTTTTGTTCTTTGAATAGTTGCAAAATTGGAGACAGCATCTCCCTCTGTCGCCTAGGCTGGAGTGCAGGAGCACTCCAGGAGTTCAAGACCAGCCTGGGCAACACAGTCTCTATGAAAAACAAAATTATCTGGGCATGGTGG
>CAUYLG010053547.1:0-20422 GCA_963573385.1 Cacajao melanocephalus | reverse complement strand
CTATTTAGTAGGAGGCAGTAACTTCAGGGGAACCAAGTGACAAGTGTCTATTAGTGTCAGAGAGAAGTTGCAGGCCTCTGGCCTCATCTTCTCCACTTTCTCTCTTTGCCTGCCTCCCTCCCTTCCTCCCTTCCTCCCTCCCTCTCTTTCTTCCTTCCTTCCTTCTCTCCTTCCTTCTTTCCTTTCTTCCCCTCCCTCCCTTCCTTCCTTCCTTCCTTTCTTCTCTGTCTCTCTCTCTTTCTTTCTTTCCTCTCTACTTTCTTTTCTTTCCTCTCTTCTTTCTTTTCTTTCTTTCGTTTATTTTGGACACGGAATCTTTCTCTGTCACCCAGGCTGGAGTGCAATGGCATAATCTGGCTCACTGCAACCTCCGCCTCCCAAGCACAAGCGATTCCATGGCCTCAGCCTCCCAAGTAGCTGGGACTATAGGTGTGCACCACCACAACTGGCTAATTTTTGTATTTTTAGTAGAGATGAGGATTCCCCATGTTTGTCAGGCTGGTCTTGAACTCCTGACCTCAAGTGATCCGCCTGCCTCAGCCTCTCAAAATGCTGGGATTACAGGCGTGAGCCACCACGCCTGACCATCTTCTCCACTTTCCATTTGCCACCATCTAGCACTCTGTACATCTCACCCTGTGATGTTTTTACAATGTTTCCCCCTCGCTGGACTCTTAGCTCCTTGGGGTGGAGGTTTTGTCCTCTGCATTCAGTTCATGCCCGCAGCTCCTAGAACACAGCCTGGGACACAGTAGGCCCTCAATAAATATTTGACAAATTAGGCTGGGTGTGGTGGCTCACGCCTAAAATCTCAGCACTTTGGGAGGCTGAGGCGGGAGGATTGCTTGAGGCCAGGGGTGCAAGACCAGCGTGGGCAACACAGCAAGATCTCAGCTCTACAAAAAAATTTAAAAATTTGCTGGGCATGGTGATGTGCACCTGTAGTCCCAGCTACTCAGGAGGCTGAACTGGGAGGATCGCTTGAGCCCAGGAGTTCCAGGCTGCAATGGGCTGTTATATATTCATATACATTTGTCAAATTAACAAATGAACCTTTCAAGGCTTCCAGAAAGGAGCTCTGAGGCTGCCTGTGATCCTGAAACACGGCTGAGGGCTCCCACCATGCCCTGAGGTGACAGAGGTGCAATTTTTTTTTGTTTTGTCTTGTTTGGTTTTCGTTTGGTGGGGATGGAGTCTCGCTCTGTTGCCAGGCTGGATCTCAGCTCACTGCAACCTCCGCCTCCTGGGTTCAGGCGATTCTCCTGCCTCAGCTTACCAAGTAGCTGGGACTACAGGCATCCATTACCATGCCCAGCTAGTTTTTGTATTTTTAGTAGAGACGGGGTTTCACCATGTTGGCCAGCATGGTCTCGATCTCTTGACCTTGTGATCCACTGGCCTCGGCCTCCCAAAGTGCCGGGATTACAGGCGTGAGCCACTGCACCGAGGTGCACATTTTACAGAATGCCACGGTGCATACTGGGTTGTTGCTGCTGCTGTTCCAGCGATGGGATGTGTGTGACTGAAATCGTTTCTAACCCCTCTTTTGTCTTCCTTGGGGCAGGTGGAGGCCGGCTCCGGGCTTCCCTGTGTGGCCTGGGTGAAGATCAGTCCCAGTAGACACCAGGGTACTGAGAACGGCCCCGTGGGTGCTCCGGAGATGTTTGCAAAGCCTGGAGATCGGGAAGGGGGGCTGCTCAGCCCAGCAAGGCCTGGGGCCCAGGAGGAGGAAGGGACCCTGAGTAGGAAGCGGTCAGAAAATCACTTACTGGCTGGGTGTGGTGGCTCAGGCCTGTAATTCCAGCACTTTGGGAGGCCGAGGCGGGTGGATCATGAGGTTAGGAGTTTGAGACCAGCCTGGCCAACAT
Source organism: Cacajao melanocephalus (assembly GCA_963573385.1). Lineage (NCBI taxonomy): Eukaryota > Metazoa > Chordata > Mammalia > Primates > Pitheciidae > Cacajao > Cacajao melanocephalus. Next base: position 18,554 of record CAUYLG010053547.1, on the reverse strand, counting down.
AGTGAAACCCCGTCTCTACTAAAAATACAAAAAAATTAACTAGGCGTGGTGGTGGGCACCTGTAATCCCAGCTATGTGAGAGGCTGAGGCAGGAGAATTGCTTGAACCTGGGAGGTGGAGATTGCAGTGAGCCAAGATTGCGCCACCGCACTCCAGCACTGGTGACAGAGCGAGACTCCTTCTCAAAAACAAAAAAAAAGAAAGAAAAGAAAATCACTTACTGCCCGAGCTGGGCCCAGGCTAGCTGCAGATCCTGGCAGGGAGAGAGGGGATGCCAGAGAGAAATGCTTGGATTCAGGCTGCAAGAGACGTGGCAAGGAGGGGGTCTCTTCTCTGCCCTGAGTTCTCTGCTTCTGAGAAGCTGTGGGGGTGAGGGGTGTGGGATGGCCTGGGCGGTGGGGCTGCTGCCTGCCTCAGTTCACTCGGAGAGGCTGGAGGGGCCCCTGCTCCAGATGGTGCATGCGTGAGCGGGGGACCTCATATCTTGTATCATAGATCCGTGGGGCTGTGAGAGTGTGTGTGTGTGTGTGTGTGTGTGTCAGAGAGTGTGTGTGCATGTGTGTGACTATGTGTGTGCATGTGTGTGCACATCTGTGAGAGTGCATGTGTGAGTGTCTATGTGCATGAGTGTGCATGTAAGAGAGTGCATGTATGTGTGTGATGTGAATGTATGAGTGTGTGTGCATGGGTGTGTGTGCATGTGTGCGTATGTGTGTGTGAGAGTGTGTGTGTGTGTGGGAGAGAGAGAGAGCAAAAGAGGCCAGGCGTGGTGGCTTATGCCTGTAATCCCAGCACTTTGGTAGGCTAAGGTGGGCAGATCGCGAGGTCAGGAGATGGAGACCATCCTGGCCAATGTGGTAAAACCCCATCTCTATTAAAAATACAAAAATTAGGTGGGCACGGTGGTGCATGCCTGTAATCCCAGCTACTCGGGAGGGTGAGGCAGGTGAATCGTTTGAACCTGGGAGGTGGAGGTTGCAGTGAGCCGAGATGGCACCACTGCACTCTAGCCCAGGTGGCAGTGGGAGACTCTGTCTCAAAAAAAAGAAAAAAAAAAAAGAGAGAGAGAGCAAAAGAGAGAGACAGTGTGGGCCTCTGTCCTCGCCATGCAGGCTGGGGCTGGGGAGACATCTGTGAGTTTGAGGGTGCATCTGTGTGTGTGTGTGTGTGTGTGTGTGTGAGTCTGTGTGTGTGTGTGAGTCTGTGTGTCTGTGTGAGTCTGTGTGTGTGTGTGAGTCTGTGACCCTGGGAATGTGTGTGAGTGTGCATGTGCCAAGAGTGCATTTACTCTCGCCCTCTGTGGTGTGACACCCACTCAGCAAAGAGGTGCAAACCTGACCCCCTAGAGTGTGGACCACAGACACCCTCTTATCACCCAGCCTCTCCACTGGGAATCTCAGGGCAGAAACTCCCAAGCTCAGGGGCGGGGCCTCCCCGAGGACAGGCTCTTTTTGCAGCGTGTGTTTGCCTCTGGGGCTGCTTCGAGTGCACGCACACACACACACACCATGCCCACCACGCCAAAGCTACCTTCCAGGCCCTTCCATGGCCTGTCCTGGTTTTGTTTTGTTTTGTTTGAGATGGAGTCTCACTCTGTCGCCCAGGCTGGAGTGCAGTGGTGTGATCGTGGCTCACTGCAACCTCCATCTCCCAGGTTCAAACCATTCTCCTGCCTCAGCGTCCCAAGTAGCTGGGATTACAGGCGTGCACCACCACACCTGGCTAATTATTTTGTGGTTTTGGTAGAGACGGGGTTTCACCTTGTTGCCCAGGCTGGTCTCGAACTCCTGACCTCAAATGATGGAACCGCCTTAGCCTTCCAAAGTGCTAGGATCACAGGAATGAGCCAGCATGCCTGGTCCCTGCCCTGGTTCTTGTTTTGTGTTGTTTTGAGATGAGGTCTCACTGTATTGCCCAGGCTGGTCTCAAACTCCCAGGTTCAAGCAATTCTCCTGCCTCAGCCTCCCAAAGTGTTGGAATTCCAGGTGTGAGCCACCTGCCCTGCCACCTGCCCTGGTTCTGAACTCACAGATACAACTGCTCCCACCAACCAGGCCCTCCTACCCCTGGGACACCCCCCCACCACCACCTCCAGCCTGGAGGGAAATTCCAGGCCTCCCTGGAGCTTATGAAGGGGAAGAAACCCAGGAGGGTTTTTTTTTTCTGTGACTCAATGTCCTCCACTCGCCTTATTATGGGGACAGGAGAGAGTCAGGGTTAAAAGGACATTTGCTCTACAAGTAGGAAAGCTGTCCCAGAGGTAGGTGTGCTTCATCCGTGGTCACACAGAGGGGCAGTGCTGAGCCAGAACATGAGCCCAGAAGTCCCAGGTCCCAGACCAGCTCCTTCCATATTGCTCAAACCTAATATCAACCCTTCACACTTCAGTAAAAAATAGCGCAACTCAAAAGCAGAACTCTAAGACATGGTGAGGACATAGGCCAGGTTAGATCTGATGAAAGGGAAAGAGCTGGCCCAGAGGGCAGCAAGTAGGGGGCCCAGCCCCCACCTATAATCCTAGCACTTTGGGAGGCCAAGGCGGGTGGATCACTTGAGCCCAGGAGTTTGAGACCAGCCTGAGCAATATCGCAAGACCCTGTCGCTACTAAAAATACAAAAATTAGCTGGGCATGGTGGCGCACACCTGTTCTCCCATGGAGGCTGGGGTGGGAAGATCATCTGAGCCTGGAGAGGCAGCTGCGGTGGACTAAGATTGAGCCCCACCCTAAGCTTGGGGGCTCAGGATACTCACTGCTCTCAGCCAGGACAAAGCTGCCACACTCCTGGGAGTAGTTGCCAGACTGATCTGTGATGTTGACACTGAAAATGTCATCGGCCATGAAGTGGAACACATCCATGTGGCAGGTATACGTGGCATGCGTGGCGTTGTGGGCCGACCTGTGGAGGCTGCAGGAGGTGACCTCGTCCTTCAGCTCTTCATAGTGGTCTTGCCTTCAAGGACAGAGCAGCCGATCATGGCTGGAAGCCGGGGGCATGGGGGATGGTGGCAGCTCAATGCTCAGGGCCAGGGCAGAAGCTTAGACTCTCAGGGCTGGGAGAGATTTGAGGCGGGATTGGAGTGGGGAGTCACCTGGTCCAACCAACCTTTTCCCAGGGAAGGTATCCCCTCTCCTGCACCATCCCCGATGAGTTGTGTCCAGGCTCAGCTTGCATACCTCCCAGGGACTGGGAGCTCACTACCTCATTTAAGGCAGCAGCTCTCAGTTTTGGAAATTTGGGCCATTCTTTCTTGGACCAAGCCTAAATCTGTCCCAGCCGGTCCCAACAACCGGATGGCTGTCCCACAGGAAGGGTGCTAGGTATTTTGGGTTTCCTTCTCTCCTTTCTGTCCAATGTCCACTTTTTTGAGACAGTCTCACTGTGTCCCCCAGGCTGGAATGTCATGGTGGGATCGTGGCTCACTGCAGCCTCGACCTTCCCAGGCTCAGTTGATTCTTCTACCTCAGCCTTCTGAGTAGCTGGGACTACGTGCATGCACCACCATGCCCAGCTAACTTTCTGTATTTTCTGTAGAGATGGGGGTCCCGCCATGTTGCCTAGGCTGGTCTCAAACTCCTGAGCTCAAGTGATCTGCTTGCCTCGGATTGCCTCCCAAAATCCTAGGATTACAGGTGTGAGCCACTGTGCCCGGCCCCAACACCCACCGAATACCTCCTAAGAGCCTGTGCTGAGGGCTAGGACAAGAGCTAAATGAACATCTCCTCCTCTGGTTGGACTTCTGGGAAAGCTGGTGGGATGGGGTTAGGGAAAATGCTGTGGCTTTTTAACTCCCACCAGACGAAAATGATGGGTTTTGAAGTATGTGTAGGAGTTCACCAGATATTAATTTCCCTATCTAGATGTTCAGGTTCTGAACACGACCACTCTCTAGGCCCAACAGGGATGTGTACACTGAGTTCTCTGCTAAATTTGCTGGAGTAGAAGTTCCTGCTGAATGAACGCTTTCCAAGCCTCCCAGCCTGGACTTGCTCGTTATTGAACCCCCACCCGGCCTCACTCCACTCCAGCCACACTGACCTCCCTATTCCCCAAACTCAGCGGCTCTTCTCCTGCAGGGCCTTTGCACTGGCAGTGCCCTCTGCCTGGAATGGCTTTTCCCCTGCTGGCTGGCTGGCTCCTTCTTACCAGAGGATGTGGTCCCTCTGCCTGAAGTCCAGTGTCCCATTCTTTATAGCATTCATTGTTATTAGAAAGTATTCTGTTTGGGGCAGGGCTGTCTCACACCTGTAATCCCAGCACTTTGGGAGGCCAAGGCAGGCAGATCCCTTGAGGCCAGGAGTTCGAGACCAGACGGGCTAACATAACAAAACCCTGTCTCTACTTAAAATGCAAAAATTATCTGGCCGTGATGGTGCACACCTGTAATCCCGACTACTCGGGAGGCTGAGGCAGGAGAATCGCCTAAACCCGGGAAGCGGAGGTTGCAGTGAGCCGAGATCGTATCACTGCACTCCAGCCTGGGAGACAGAGTGAGACGTCGTCTCAAAAAAAACAAGAAGTAGTCTGTGTCTGGGCCTGTAATCCCAGCACTGTGGGAGGCTGAGGTGGGCAGATCACTTGAGCCCAGGAGTTGGAATCCAGCCTGGGCAACATGGCAAAATGCTGTGTTTCCAAAAACTACAGACGTTTTCCAGGTATGGTGATGCATGCCTGTAGTCCCAGCTACTTGGGAGGTTGAGGGGAAAGGATTGCTTGAGCCCAAGAGGTCGAAGCTATAGTGAGTTCTGATCAAACCACTACACTCCAGCCTGGGCAACAGAGCAAGGCCCTGTCTCAAAAAGAAAAAGAAAGAAAAAAGCGAAAACACCCTGTTGGTTGTTTTGTGCTTCTGTCTGCGATACGTCAGTTCTAAGGTATCTGGTCCCTGGTCAGCCTTGCTCTGCTGAATCCCCAGTGCCTGCAACAGTGTTTGGCAGGAACTTAATGCATGCTTTGTTTTGTTTTTGAGATGGGATCTTGCTCTGTTGTCCAGGCTGGAGTGCAGTGGCGATCATAGCTCACTGCAGTCTTGACCTTCTAAGCTTGGTCCTTCTGCCTTAGACTCTCGAGTAGCTGGGACTGCAGGATGGTGCCACGATGCCCGACTGATTTATTTTTTGTAGAGACAGAATTTTGTGATGTGGCCCAGGCTGGTCTCAAACTCCTGGGCTCAAATCATCCTCCTTCCTCAGCCTCCCAAAGTGGTTAGAAGCATGAGCCACTGCACATGGCCTATAAACGTGTGTTTTGAATGAATGAATGAGCTGATGGATAACAGACACTCTTCTTTATCCTGAGCTGCATATGGACTCAAAGGGACCCATGGACTTTGGAGTTGGGGAGTTTGAATTTGAATCCCAGCTCCAGCATTCACGGGCTGTGTGACCTTGGGTGAGTTGCTTAACCTCTCTGAACCTCGATGTCCTCATCTGTAAAATGGGAGTAATCATTGTGAGGGTTGGGAGTGACCATTCATGGGAAACATGTAGCTGGGGGCCTGGTACCTACTAAGTGCTTGAAAAATTATGCAGGAGACTGGCCATCCTGGGGTCTCAAAACCATGGCCCGGCCTGTGTGGGCAAGAGAGTGGCCTTTGCAGCAGGTGGATAGATCAACCCTGGAGGCTCCTGACTTTTCAAGTCCTGTGAGCCCTGAGTGGTCATCTGAAAGGCGGGCACTGTGGTCCTCCACGCACAGCGGCCTCCTGGGGGTGGAATCATTGAGCAGGCACCGTGGGTTGCATCCCTGGGGACTGGCAAGGCCCGGCCACTTACCAGGTGAGGGTCAGCATGCTGGGGTGGAGGTTCCACATCTCCAGGATACAGATGACCGTCTGGAGGTAATCTGTGTAGCAGACGATGGGGGGGCAGCCCCAGCCTGGAGGATCATGGGGGAGAGAGGCCTCGGTGGGGGGTGGCTTAAGACTGCAGGGCTTCCTCTCCACCCCCTCGAGGGCTGGAGGAAGAGTGGGCGCAGAGGTCCCTGGGCCTGGACGAACGTGAGGATCCAAGGGCTGCTAAGGTGTAAGCCTGGGGCCTCACCACCTGGGAATTCCTTGTTTGAGTGCCAACCTTTCAAGGCTGGCTATGAAGACGGGACACTCATGACGGCAAATAATATAAAACAAGCTGGTCCCCAGCTTAGCACCCCCCTCAGGAGCACTGCAGCCGGCCACTAGGTCTGTGTCCCCCCCGGCCAAGCTCCCACTCAGAATGGCAATATCCTAAATGCCCCCAGATGCAGCAGGCACTCCGCCAGTGCACACCCTCACACCGCAAGAGGGTCAGGGCCTCATGCTGAAAACGTCCCCAACACCCAGGCAAGGAGGAGGCCTGGGCTCTACAGAAGCTGGTTCCACGGGACACGCATCCTCGGAGATTCAGGAAGTGCTTCAAGCAGTAGGAAACCCGTGAGAGAACTGAGAAGCCCTCTGACACTTTTGCAGAAATGTCTGCTTTATCCTACGGCCAAAAATGACACCTCCACTGCCACCAAGAAGACATCAGTTTATTGCCCTATGAGGCAATACTGTTGGAAGACTTAGTACCTTTTCATCCTACTTCCCAAACGTTGTTTCGCTATGTTCTAAAACAGGGATGCAATCATCATCTAAATTTTGTTAAATGCTGGACAAGATCAATGGAATAATTTGTAGTTTTGTTTTGTATATTCGAATGCCAATTCCACTATTTTTTCTGCTATTTACTAGAAACTTGTATCTTCCATCTCTTTATTTTTTTGAGATAGGGTCTCTTACTCTGTCGCCCAAGCTGGAGTGCAGTGGTGCGATCTCAGCTCACTGCGGCCGCCACCTCCTGGGCTAAAACAATCCTCCTGCTTCAGCTTCCCGAGTAGCTGGAACTGTAGCTGTACACCATCACGCGTAGATAATTCTTGTGTTTTTGTAGAGATGGTGTTTCACCATGTTGCCCAGGCTGGTCTCAATCTCCTGACCTCAAGCGATCCACCCACCTAGGCCTCCCAAAGTGCTGGGATTACAGGCATGAGCCATCATGCCTGGCCTTGTTCCTCTTTTTAAGTGGGTTCGTTTTCAGTGGCTTTTTCCTATTTTCCTTGACTAATGGAGACCCACGTGGTGGTGGTGGTGGCAGGTTCCCTTCCTGGGTCTCACTCTAGGACAGAACCTATATTCCAAGTCAAGAATACTTTGGCTGGAAACATCCTTTAGTCTATTTTAGAGATGAGAACACTGCGACTCCGAGACTAGACCACGCCTCTCGTCTCTCTTGGCCTGAGCTGCTGAAACACTCACCCAGGGAAGAAAAAAAACCTAGTCTGTGCTAGTTTTTTCACAGCAGCACACATGGCAGGCATTGCTAATGGATCACAGCATTCTCTCCCCTAGGTGCGACCTCAGAATCCTTCTCAACACAGCTCTCCGGGCAGTGGCTACCAAGGGGTCTGAGTCATGGAAATAAATCTTGCTCTGGGAGGGGCTTTCCTTGGGAGGCACACGGGACTTGTGGGCGGGATGCAGAGGAGCTAGTTCCAGCACTTGGCAGAGGAAACAGGACTGACTTTGACAAAGCCTCAATCCAGAGCCTCTCAGTAGCTGTGTCGTCTCTGCGTTTATATCTTTGTGGTTCTGTCTCAGGGCTCTAGGAATTGGGAGAGGAGCTGCCGTTCCTAGCCAGGTTCAAAGCTACCAAAGGACAGGGTTTGTCTCCAAACTTGGGGAGGCAACAGCAGCCTCTGAACTGGCCTGGAGGTGGCCCCAGGGATGAGAGGGTGGGAAAATGCGCTGTCAGCGCCCCCAGCTACAGTGCAGAGAGCCCCCTGGCCATGCCACGTTTGGGTTTATGACAGCAGGCAGGAGGCAGTGAGAGTCACACAAGTGGCTGTGTCGTCCCCAGCTCTGTGACTGTAAACACATGACTCAAAACTGCTTCTACTCCCCACGTGTAAGCCGAAGATGCTGCTTGCCCTAGAGGGTACCGAGGTGTTGAGATGAGATCGCGCCTGTGTAGCACACGCTGCCCGTACACAGCGATCTCTCAACAGATAGCAGCACAGCATGATTATGAAGGCCAGGCTATGGTTTGAACGTCTGTGTTTCCCCAGAATTCATATGCTGAGACTCAGTGGCCAATGTGATCGTATTAAAAGGCGGGAACTCTAGGAGGCGATTTAGTCATGGAGGCAGAGCCCCACCAAATGAATTATTGATCCTATAAGAGGGCTGGAGGAACCCAACATTCAGCCCCGCTTTTCCCTTCTGTCCCTTCTGCCACATGAGAACCCAGCTTGCATCCACTCTGGAGGGTGCAGCATTCAAGGTGGCATCTTAGAAGCAAAGATGGGGGCTGGGTGTGTTGGCTCAGGCCTGTAATCCCAGCACTTTGGGAGGCTGAGGTGGGCGGATCATTTGAGGTCAGGGGCTCAAGACCAGCCTGGCCAACATGGTGAAACCCCATCTCTACTAAAAATACAAAAATTAGCCATGGTGTGTGCCTGTAATCTTAGTTACTCGGTTGGCTGAGGCACGAGAGTTGCTTGAACCCGGGAAGCAGAGGTTGCAATGAGCCGATATTGCGCCATTGCACTCCAGCCTGGGTGAGAAAGCAAAACTCAGTCTCAAAAAAGAAAAAAAAGAAGCAAAGATGGGCTATCACCGGAACCAGAGCTGATGCCTTGACCTTGGACTTCCCAGCCCCCACAACTGTGAGCAATACATGTCTATTATTTATAAATTACCCAGTCTCACATATTCAGTCACAGCAGCACAAACAGACTAAGACCCCAAGAGCAGGGAACTGATCCCAGCTCTGCCTCTGCCCAGTGATGTGGCCATGCACCTGTCCCTTAGCCTCTCTGAGCCTCAGGTTCCTCAACCGAAAGCTGGGCGTCATTACAACACGGGCCTTGTGGGGCTTTTGGGAGACTGGAATGAGATGATGCTCCGAGCTCTGACTGCAGCCCGGGCTTGTTAGCTGCACCTGCCAGATGTGGAGCCACAGTGGGTGACCCAAAGTCTTTTTAGAACCCAGACGGGGACGGTCGCCACTCAGAAAGGGAAAATCAAAGCTTGACATCTGTTTCCTGAAGGAGCTATTTGAGGTGCTGGGTCTTCTGGTAAAAACCAGAGAAAAATGCCCATGAGTCAGCAGAGCAGCCGTTCAGTTCCTCCCCTGCCCCTCGGCCAGCCTCCACACAAGCCTGTGCTGCATCCTGCCTCCTCGTGGCCCCCTCCTCCAGGAAGGCCTCTGGGATCGCTTAGTCCTAGACAGTGACCCCCTCAGTCAGACTCCTGCCCTTCCCAGCTCTGCTTTCTAACATGGTCCCCTCTCACCTCAACATCTAGTCTGTCTACCAAGATTCGGTCTCCTTTTGGCTCTTCCTCCCATCCCCAACCCAGGGGCTACCAGTGTCTGCTAAGAATCCAGTGACTGTTTTTTTTGTTTGCTGTTGTTAGACAGGGTCTCGCTCTGTGGCCCAGGCTGGATGGAGTACAGTGGTGTCACCTTGGCTCACTGCAACCTCCACCTCCCAGCTTCAAGCAATCCTCCTGCCTCAGCCCCTAAGAAGCCGGGACTACAAGTGTGCGCCACCATGCCCAGCTTTTCTTCTTCTTTTGTAAAGACAGGGTTTTGCCACGTTGCCCAGGCTAGTCTCAGCTCAAGTGACCTACTCCCCACCTTGGCCTCCCAAAGTGCTGGGATCACAGGTACGAGCCACCCCACCCAGCCCAGCAATTGTTGAACAACATTTCCAAGGAGAGTCATTACAGAAGGAGAAACCGAGGTTAGACAGAAGGCAGAACTTCCTCACTCAGAGAGTTGGGAGCCAGCCAAGGCAGAGTGCAGGGGAAATAAAGGATGAAGCCTCTCATCCCCGCAGCAGCACCCGAAGACACACGCCCTCGGGCTGAGCCACCTGAGACTCACGTGTAGCACTTCTGGTTTCATGGAGCGCTTTGGTGGATGGACTCTGGTTAGTGCAGAGCCAGCTACTGGAGTTGTGTCGGTCTCAAGGGCACGGATGCCATCCATTCTGGATCTGTGGACTCCAGCCACCCACAAAGCCAGCACAGCCCCAGCTCAGCTCTGGGATGAGGGCCCTCCCCACCTGCAGACCACGGGGCAGCCACTTACCTCCCTGGAGCAGCAGCAGGATCAAGGGGACGGCCGAGCCACGCGGCATGCTGACTCCCACGGACCTGCAAGAGACGACAGTGGAGGGTAGCCCAGGCAGGGTTCAGGGTTCCCCCTGCCTCCCCTCATCCTGTCTCTTCCCGGGCAGACTTGCCCCAGATTCTTGGAACTGTCTTAAGAAAAAAGCAAGATCCTGGGGGCCCCTGTGGATGACCCCAAGAACTCACACCTCTTAGAAATGGCAGATTCACCCTGAGGATCCCTTCTTCTACCTTCTTCCTGCCCCGCCATCACGTCACAAATGCGAAGTGAATTTATTTTATGATTTTATTTTCATATTTTTAGAGATGAGGTCATAATCTGTTGCCCAGGCTGGAGTGCAGTGGCACAATCACGGCTCACTGCAGCCTCAACATCCGGGGCTCAAGCAATCCTCCTGCGTCAGCCTCCTGAGTAGCTGGGACTAAAGGCATGTGCCACCATGCCCGGCTCATTTTGAAAGCATTTTTGTAGAGATGATGTCTTGCTATGTTGCCCAGGTTGGTCTCGAACTCCTGGCCTCTCAAAGTGCTCGGATGACAGGTGTGTGCCACCATGCCCAGCAGAAGGTGAATTTAAAGAGTGAGGAGATTGCTATTTTGCCGTTGCTGAGCCTATCAATATAGCATTGTGTGTGAAATTAAACTTATGTATTTATCTATCTAAAGAAGAAAGAAGGCCGGATGCGGTGGCTTACGCCTGTAATCCCAGCACTTTGGGAGGCTGAGGCGGGCAGATCACAAGGTCAGAAGTTCGAGACCAGCCTGGCCAACATGGTGCAACCTGTCTCTACTAAAAATACAAAAATTAACTGGGTGTGGTGGCGCATGCCTGTAATGCCAACTACTCAGGAGGCTGAGTGAGGCAGGAGAATCACTTGAACCTGGGAGGCGGAGGTTGCAGTGAGCCGAGATCATGCCATTGCACTCCAGCCTGTCCAAAAAGAGCAAAACTCCATCTCCAAAAACAAGAAGAAAGAGGGAGGGAAAAAGAGAGAAAAGGAGGGAGGGAGAGAGGAAAAAAGAAAGAACTAGTTTGTAAAGTAGCATCTGCTGAGAAGCAATTTTCACCTTCCTTCCCATAAACATCCATGTTGATAGCCCAATAAATTGGCTTTTTTAAAAAATTTGACAGTGTCTCACTCTGTTGCCCAGGCTGGAGTGCAGTGGCACAATGTTGGCTCACTACAACCTCTACCTCCTGGGTTCAAGCGATTCTCCTGCCTTAGCTTCCCAAGTAGCTGTGGTTACAGGTCCCCACCACCACGCCCAGCTAATTTTTGTATTTTTAGCAGAGACAGGGTTTCACCATGTGGTCCGGGCCGGTCTCAACTCCTGACCACAGGTGATCTACCCACCTCAGCCTCTCAAAGTGCTGGGATTATAGGCATGAGCCACTGTGCTCATATTATTACTGAATAATAAATCCAAAGATAGCCCACAAAGGAGACCCCTGCTGAATACTTAAGACAATGTTAGCTCAATAATGAGCCTTCTTACTCCATCACAAAGCCCAGATTGGCCCATAGGGGAGCATGCTAGGAAATCCAGGCCCAACCAAACAGAGGCAACCCAACCTCCTAATTTGGGCCAGGATGGAGAAGGAACCTCTTTGGGGAACAGAGTGAGTTTATCCGGGAAGAGTGGCTTTTGCTGTCTTGGGCAGAGGAATGACCCACCAGGCTGGCAATGCCAGGCTCCTCCTGGGACTTGTCTATTTCACCCACCAGCTCTGTGTCTGTTTGGGGAAGTGCCAGCCAGAGGGCAGTGGTCCACCTGCCCAGAACCAGGAGCCCTTCCCAGACCAGCCCCCACAGGGAGGAATGGAGCTAAATGCTCAGCTGGGCACAGTGGCTTACGCCTGTAATCCCAGCACTTTGGGAGGCTGAGGCCGGTGGATCACAAGGTCAGGAGTTTGAGACCAGCCTGATCAACATGGTGAAACCCCGTCTCTACTAAAAATACAAAAGTTAGCTGGGCATGGTGGCGCACGCCTGTAGTCCCAGCTACTTGGGAGGCTGAGGCAGAAGAATTGCTTGAACTCAGGAGACGGAGGTTGCAGTGAGCCGAGATCGAGCCATTGCGCTCCAGCCTGGGTAACAAGAGCGAAACTCCGTCTCAAAAAAAAAAAAAAAAAAAAAATAGAGCTAAAAGCTAAACCCAAGAGAGATGCCCCCTGCAGGAAGCAAGTGATAGGCTGGCTTTCTCTAGGCACCATCTCCACAAACGGGAGACCCTCCGCCTCTGTGCCAGGATCTTCCCAAAGATCCTGGCCCCATCCATAGTTTTCTCTGACCTCCTTCACAAAGTCACCAAAGAACCACTGATGCAGGGCACGGGCTGGGGGCCAGGGAGGTTCAGATGACCAGCTGTGTGGCTCCAGGCCAGTCCCCCGCCTGCTCTGAGCCTTGTAACTTGGAAACAGCAAGGCCTGCTTCCAGGCTTCTTATGAGAATTCAAGGAGGTGATTTGCATAAAACCCTGGGCATGGCCCCGATCACATAAACACTCAACTAGCAGCTGTAATTGATAAGAATGTAGAGCATCAGAAATGGAGGGGTCTCAGAATGATCGAGCCAAGAGATGCCCAAATATCTCACTTCCAAAATTTTAGCCATATTGGTACATTGTGTGCACTGTTTGTTTATTCTAATAAATATTTTAATATATTTTCTATAAATAAGTGCACTTAAAAATTTAACTGCAGCATCATCCTAAGCAATAGCATCGCTACTCAAATAACACTGGGGCAGATGCGGTTTCAACCTGCTTTTAGGAATATGGATCTTGTGGGATTCCAACCCCCGCAGAGGCCCCATTACCACGCTTTGAAGATGTGGCCTCTGATCACAGGAGGGGTAGTCTGCGTCTGCCCCGCCACTATTCTGTCCACATCCATCACCCCAGCCACAGCGTGAGCCCTGACACAGCTCTGTCCCTGTCACTCCCTGATGGCTTTATCTTGACCACAGCACAGCAGAAAGCGCGCATTCCTTTGCCCAGGTTCAAGATTCCTCATCCCCACCTTGACCAAAATAGCAAGATCTTGTCTCTACCAAGAATAAAAATAGAAGTAAAAACACGTTAGCCAGGTGGCGCACCCTCTTGGTCCCAGCTACTCAGTAGGCTGAGGAAGGAGGATTGCTTGAGTGTAGGCGGTCCAGGCTGCAGTGAGCCATGATTGCACCATTGCAGTCCAGCCTGATTGAAAGAGTGAGGCCTTGTCTTTAAAAAAGCAAACAGAGAAAAAACTCCTCATCCCTCCTAATTTCTTACCTCTGCCTATATCACAGAGCACTAGGGATGCGGAGGGGGTACCTGCTGCTGCTGCCTGCCCGGCGTCTCTTCCCAAAGAGCTCCTCGATCTGAGCTGCCTTTAGTGGTTTGCATGAGGCTGACTCCACCCCGTGCCCTACAAAGTGGGCTCCTGACCCACGCTTGGCCAATCAAAGCAACCCATCTGTCTGACCACAGTGATTGCATCAGGGATGGATGTCAACTCGGGCACAGAGTTTTTTTTTTTTTTTTTTCTAGAAAACTGGCACTTTTTGGTGTCTGTGGAGAGCTTGTAGCCATCTTTGTCCCCTCTTAGAGACAGCCTCCTTGAAAAATGGCATCCATCCTGAGAAATACAGATCAAGAGTCCCCATGGCATCATATGAGGTCCTGGATCCAGCCATATCTGATGTCCACCCTGTGGACTTCTCATTTCCATGAGCCAAAAACCATCTATGTTGCTCAATCATGTTGAGTTCTATTTCTGTCGCTTGTCACCAAAGATCCATGACACAGTGGAATAGAGGAAAAGGCTCAGAATTTGAAGCCAGAAGATCTTGGAGCCAATAGTAGCTCTTCTCTGGCCCTTTTACTCTCTGAACTCAGCTGCCGTCTCTGAAATGGGGACCATGGCGCTCACTGCACCTGGCAGTGAAGGAGAGGCTGTGAGAAAGCAGATGTGGTAGTGCTTCATGGACTGTGAAGAGCTGTACCAGTCCATGGGTTTCCTGCTATTACTAGCTGACTGCCCTGAATTACTCATTGTCGCCCAGGCAGCCCAGGCTCTGTCATGCGTCTCTGCCTCTGCCAGAGCAGACTCCTCCCCTCCAACACCTTTCCCCTCCCACCCTCTCAACTCAGCGTTTACGGTCCACGTGCTGTATCCCTGCAGCCACGCTGGAGTGTTCCAGGACTCCTGCCACTGGTCTATTGCCTTTGAAGTTTTCACTGGTGCAATTATTATCCACTTGCTATTGAGCTTACCTTGCCTTCTATTTTTTGCTCCAATAACCATGTCTCAAAAAATATTATATCACAACCATCAACAGATAACTGGCATGAAATAGACAGACAGTGTGTGCCATGCTGGTTAAGACACAGGCTGTGGAACTGGCCGATTGCAGTTCAAATCTCTGCTCTGCCACTTACAGGCTTTGTGGCCTCGGGCAGTTTGCTTAACCTTTCTGGGCCTCAACATCCTCATCTGTAAAATGAGAATAACAATAATCACAGTACCTGCCTCATAGGTCCCTGGGAGAATTAAATTAGTCAACATTTATAAAGCATCTAGAACAGTGCACGGCATTTAGTAGATGTTATATAAGTATTACTTAAACAGAACAATCAACTTATCATAAAACTAAATACAATAAAACGTAGTAACTAAATACAAGAAAATCAAAGGCAGCAATTGAATTTTAGTGAGATGCTACTACCTGCCTGAGAGTCCTAGAAGCTGGACATGTGGTTTGTCTTTGTTTAAACTTAAGAAGGGGAGGCTAGGCACGTTGGTTCACGCCTGTAATCCCAGCACTTTGGGAGGCCAAGGTGGGAGGATCATTTGAGGTCAGGAGTTGGAGACCAGCCTGGCCAACATGCTGAAACCCCGTCTTACTCAAAATACAAAACTTAGCTGTGTGTGATGGTGTGTGCCTGTAGTCCCAGCTACTTGGGAGGCTGAGAGAGGAGAATTTCTTGAATCCGGGAGGTGGAGGTTGCAGTGAGCAGAGATCACACCACTGTACTCCAGCCTGGGCAACAGAGCAAGACACTCTGTCTCAAAAAAAAAAAAAGAATAGTGTTTAAGACACAATAGCACCAAATTGAGATTCTTGCCTCCTCCATCAGCAGGGCAAGTGATGAAAGGACCTCATGTTTTTTCACTAGGGGATCCAGGGATATTTAACATTGTTGAAAACAAACTGCTTACTTCTGGGAAACATCAGCTTTAAACCACAGACTTTCGCCATCACTCCCTCCTCAGGCTCCCACAGCACCAAGTGGGGTCTTCCCTAATTCCACTGCCCTCTCTGCCCTGAATCCATCCCCTTTTAGGTCTTTGCACGCAGGCTGACTCCCGAGGGCAACAGCACTTTATCCGCAGATACAGATTGGGCCACCGTGTGTGTTCCCCGCGAGGACAGGTGTCCTAGGAGGCTTCCTGCTACAGGCGCCCCTTGATATGGTTTGGATATTTGTCCTACTCAAATCTCATGTTGAAATGTCATCCCCAGTGTGGGAGGGGGGGCTGGTGGGAGGTGATTGGATCACGGGGGCGGGTTTCTCATGAATGGCTTAGCGCCATCCCCTTGGTGATGAGTGAGTTCGCCTCAGATGTAATTGTTTAGAAATGTGTGGTACCTCCCCCTTCTCTCTTTTGCTCCAGCTCTCGCTATGGGATGCGTCTGCTCCTGCTTCACCTTTTGCCTTGAGTAAAAGCTCCCTGAAGGCCTCCTCACCAGAAGCTGAGCAAATGCTGACAACATGCTTGTACAGCCTGCAGAACCATGAACGAGTGAAACCTCTTTTCTTTACAATGACCCAGTCTCAGGTATCTCTTTATAGCAATGCAAGAATGGTCTAACACCACTGCAGCCCCCAGCCTCTGCGGTCTCCTACCGAGGAGTAAACAGGACCTGACTTGGAGCATGCCGCGTCCCAGCTGTGTGTCTTTGGGCAAGTTCCCTAACCCCTCTGATTCTCTGTTTTCTCATCTATAAAATGGAGGTCATCAATCTTTGCTGCAGGTTTGTCATGACCCTTAAATGCATCATCGCATGTAAAGTCCTGTAGAAGAGTTTATCCAGCAGTTCCAGTGCTGAGAAATGTTTCCTGGAGTTGCTGTAATTCACACTAAAAGTTGACCAAATTTCAGGAGATTCGGGGGAAATGGAGAACCTTGGGGTGGGAAATTTGATTGAAGTGAGTGCTATGGAGAATATGAGGCACTTAACTTCACAGTCAATGCGGTGGCTCACATCTGTACTCCCAGCCCTTTGGGAGGCTGAGGTGGGTGAATCACCTGAGGTCAGGAGTTCAAGACCAACCTGGCCAAAATGGCAAAACCCCATCTCTACTAGAAATACAGAAATTAGCTGGGGGTGGTGGCAGGTGCCTGTAATCCCAGCTACTCGGGAGACTGAGGCAGGAGAATTGCTTGAACCTGGGAGGTAGAGTTTGCAGTGAGCTGAGATCATGCCACTGCACTCCGCCTGGGAAACAGAGCCAAATTCCATCTCAAAAAAAAGAAACAAAGGAGAAAAACAAGAAATGCAAATAAAAACCACAATGACATACCATTTTAATTTTTGTCAGATTGGCAGGAACTAAAAGTCTGATGCCATTACATGTTGCTGAGGATATGATATAACAGGAACTCTCATTTATAGCCAGAAGAAATGTAAATTATTACAATTGGTCTGGAAAGAAATTTGGCATGACCTAATAAAAGTGAACACATGCCCTACCTAAGACCCGGTAACCTCACTCTTCTGTAAACTAGTAAAGAATTTCTTCCTGCATGTACAAGAAACATATACAGAAATGTCTATAGCAACATTGATTTTAATAGTGAAAAATTAGAAACAATCTAAATTTCCATCATCAGGAGAGTGAAAAAATAAATTGCAATATCATCCCTTAGTGTAAACGTGAATCCTTTATGGCCACACACAACAAAGTGAATGACTCTCACAAACAAATTTTGGAGTGAAAAAAGGAAGTGAGTGAACAGTATAAGCAAAACAACACCATACATCACACTGAAAACCATACAAAATAATTGTACATATTGTCTAGGTAAGCATACCTGTCATAAAAATATTTTTTAAATCATGGGGATAATAACATCAAATTTTGAATAGTGTGGAAAAGGAGGGCGTGTGAGAAAAAGGGATGTTAAGGGTCTCAACAGTTTGGTAAAGCTTGGTGAAGCTACCATGGGTGTTGATAATATTATACTTTATCCCCTTTTGTATGTTCAAACTATTTCACAACATTTTAAATGTAAGTGAGTCTTAGTTTTGTAAAATAAAATGTGGACGAGGGACCTCCACTTCTGGCTATAATGAAGTAGCTGTTGTTAGACTAATCCTTCCATTGAGGGCAACTACTAAGCAGGGAGAAAAACTGCCCAAGAGAGCACCAAGTTATATAGTACTTAAGAAAAATGCATTGAAATTCTGCATACAGTTTCTCCTCAAATCATGTGCCAAGTCATTGAAAATACGCAGCATGCAAGAAACCTAGCAAAACGTACCCGCTAATAGGTGGGGGAAACTAAGAAGGAATTTTTGCAACTTTACAAGCTAAGGGAAGAGTTAGAGTTCAGGGTCTGGCCAAAAAGATGGACCCTGGTGAGTACTCAACTATTTAGAAAAGACTATTCTTTGGGAATATGAAAAAATTAGAAATAGTTCATCCTTGACTGCATCAGTGTGATCTGCTTATATGCTGTATGTCTGCTAGAAGAAAATTTAAACCTATCTGGAAAAAGTTAGCTTCATCCAAAGCCTCTATACCTTTTATACATAATGTCCAAAATTTATTTCAAATTACAAGGCAAATCAGAAAACAGTATCAAATGATCAAAAATGAAGATAAAATAGACAATAGAAACAGTCACATAGGTGAATTGGAAAATTGCATTATCAGATATGCCTAAATAAATCAGACATAAATCAATGAATGACATACCATGTTCATAGATTGGAAAACTTAATCTTATCAAGATGACACCTCAAATTGATACAGATTCAAAGAATCTCTGTAAAAATCCCTGCTGGCTCCCTTTTTTTTTTTTTTTTTTTTGTCAGAAATTGATAGACGAGTCCTAAAATTTATAGGGAAATGTAAGGGAGTAGAATAGCCAAAAATAATTTTTTTTTTCAAGAAAAAGAGAGAAAAGAAGAAAGAAAGAGCAAAAGAAAGAAAATAAAGAATGAAAGAAAGAAAGAGGAAGAGAAAGGGAGAGAGAATAGGATTCTTGTTCTATTGCCCAGGCTAGAATGCAGTCTAAAAATGGGTATTAAAAACCTCTTTTATGCCAATAATTGTGCTTAACAATGGAGACAGGAAGGAACAAGGGATGAAAATAACAAACAAGCAGCCAACCAATATTTTATTTAAA
>CAUYLG010053545.1:0-18295 GCA_963573385.1 Cacajao melanocephalus | reverse complement strand
GCGCCGTGCTGGGGCGCCAGCAAAATAGCCGCGCCGACCAAAAAAGTCGTGCTGGCGACCCGTGTGGCTCCTCTGCCGGGAATCTCCTAGTCTGTGGGCCACAGAAATTCATCTGAAAGTGCGGCGTCCACTCGCTCTCTGTGCTTTCACTGGGAGCTACAATCCTGAGCTGTTGTTAATCGGCCATCTTGGATCTCTCTCCCTAAATTAGTCTTTTGGACAGATGATAACTAGTTGCCAGTCATCAGATTAGTAAAATGCAGGAAGTAAGAGTCATGGCATTCCTTAAAATACAAAGACTGATACCAGTATTTTTATCTTTATGATACCCATTTCATTTTCTTTACCCATTATGAATTCCTTTTTATTACTTTATTAACATACCTATGAAATTCTTGTAAAAAATTACATAGCTTTTGCAGTTTCCTATGACCCAGCTTCACAGTTCTGGTAAGAGGTTTAGATCAGTAATATTTGGTTCAACTTAGATCAAATGAATATTTTAGTTTTGATCAATTACACCTTGCATACATTTGCTTTTGCTTGGTCTTTTGAAACATACTTTGTATATGTGACACTGGAGGCAATTTGAACTATATCATGATCTTTATTACAACTCTCATTAGATGTAGTTCTCTGCAAGTCTCAGCTACAACTCTGATGTTCAATGTAATACCTTCTGATAAATTTGTTCTATGAATTATGTCACATCAGAAATAATAGATGTATTGTCATTAAATCAGAATTATTTTATAAAATAAATGACTCTATTTGCTCTAACAAAGTTCAGATGACATTTAAAAAACTCAATTTCACATTTGCACTTACCATATATCCTTACCACTGTTATACTGATTTTTACTTAAATACATATTTTGAAAGTTTTGAAAGCAAATATTCCAAAATCATTACATTTTAAAACATAACTATCTTTTAACCATTCCAAAAGGTAAATTACTTTCTATTTATTTATTAAATATTATTGATTGTTTACCATAAGGAGCTTACCATAGAGAGATTTTCTAGGTTCTGAGATATGTTAAATTTCTCCCATTTGGAATGGAAAAATTACTGCTTGCACCCCTGTTATTTCTTGAAACTAACTAACTTGCTTTTGGTTTTATGGGATCATCAGAAGATAATTGCCTTGTCTCAAATGGGACTTTGGACTTGGACTTTTGGATTATTGATGGAATGAGTTAAGAGGTGGGGACTTTGGGGAAAGCATGATTGGTTTTGAAATGTGAAAAAGACATGAGATTTGAGAGTCATCAGGGACAGAATGATATGATTTTACTCTGTGTCCCCACTCAATCTCGTCTTGAATTGTAGTCCCTATGTATTAGAAGAGTGACCTGGTGGAAAGTGATTGGATCATGGAGATGAATTTCCCCATGCTGCTCTCATAATAGTGAGTGAGTTCTCATGACAGCTGGTGGTTTTAAAGTGTGGCACTTCCACTATTGTTATCTGTCCTGGTACCTTGTGAAAAATGAGACAGGGAAGACTGCTGGAAGAGCAGGATAGCAGGGTCCACATTCAGAATTCTGTTTGGGACATGTAACTTTGAAACTTATTTTAAGGATAGAAAATAACAGTATATAATACAAAAATAGACATATAGATTAACAGAACAGAACAGAAGACTCAGGAATAAAGCTTCACACCAAAAACCATCTGATCTTTTTTCCACAATACTGACAAAGACAACAAATGGCATAAGGACTTCATAGTCAATAAATGGTGATGGTATAACTGACTAGCTATATTCAAGATATTGAAGGTAGATTCCTCCATTTCACCACCTACAACAATTAACTCAAAATGGATTGAAGATTAAATGTAAGATCTCAAACTATAAAAATTCTAGAAGACAGCCTAGGAAGTACTTTTCTTGACATTGGCCTTAACAAATAATTTTTGTCTAAGTCCCCAAAAGCAACTGCAACAAAAGCAAAAACAGACAAGGGGGATTTAAATAAACTAAAGAACATCTGCATAGTAAAAGAAAGTATCAACAGAATAAACAAACAACCTACAGAATGGGAGGAGGTATTGGTAAACTATGCATCTGAAAATGGCCTAATATCCAGAATCTATAGAGAACTTAGGCAAATCAACAAGCAGAAACGAAATAACTCCATTAAAAATGGGCAAAACACATGAACACATGAATAGGCACTTCACAAAAGAAGACATACAGATGGCCAGTAAAGATATGAAAAAATGCTCAGTATCACTAAATATCAGTTAAATGCAAATATAAAATACAATGAGATAGCTCACACCAGTCAGAATGGCTTTTATTTAAAAGTCAAAAAACAATAGATTCTGTCAAGCCTGTGGAGAAAAGGGATTGCTTAAACATTGTTGATGATGATGTAAATTAGTTCAGTCACTGCAGAAAGCAGCCTAGATATTTGTCGAATAGCTTAAAATGGAGCTACTCTTTGAACTAGCAGTCTCATTACTGGTTATATACCCAAAAGAAAATAAATTATTCTGCCAAAAAGACATACACACACATATGTTGATTGTTGCACTATTCACAATAACAAAGACATGGAGACAACCCAGGGCCCATCAATATTGGATAAAGAAAATATGGTACATATGTATCATGCAATACTATACAGCCATAAAAAAGGAATAAAATCATGTTGTTTGCAGAAACTTGGATGCAACTGGAGTCAAAATCCTAAACAAATTAATGTAGAAACAAAAAGCCAAATACTGCATGTTCTCACTTATAAGTGGGAGCTAAACACTGAGCACACATGGAATTAAATCTGGAAACAATATGTTTTCTGGATTGCTAGAGGGTGGGGGAGTGGGCTTCAAAGTTACCTCTTGGGCACTATGCTTACTACCTGGGCGAAGGGATTCATATTCCAAAGTTCAGAGTCACACAATATTTCCCATGTAACAAATCTGCACTCATACCCTCTTTATTTGAAATCAAAGTTGAAATTTAAGGAAAAGAAATAAGAGTAGTACAACAGGTAGTTGGCTATACGAACTGGATTTGAGAAGAGAGGCTCAGGATGGAAATACAAATTTTAAAGCCATTATTGTAAAGAGTAAAATCAGAGACCAGATAAGACCACTAGGAGAAAGCGTATAGAAAGACCAAGAAAGAAACAAGTAAATGAATGTATGACCATTTCAAACACAAAACTCTGAACATGCCAAATATTTTAAATTAAGAAAATTAGTGGTAACCAACAAAAGAGACCGTAACTTAAAATGATTTGCTGGTAGAGTTGGACAAAATAAGAACAGCAAGATGAAGAGAATCAACTTTGTCAAACAGTAAAAACAGATCAAATATTGAAACTTATAAGAGGACTTTCCATGAAATGCTGAGGGTTTTCCATAAAAAAATCTCATGTAATATAATTTAAGAGAAAATGAAAATAAATACACATGAAATAAAAATTCTATAGACAATTTTTCTAAGGACTTTTGCTATAAAGGGGACCAGGGGAGTAGTGCAGAAACTGGAAAGAAATATGCATTTTTACAGGTTGTAGTTTTGTTGTACTCAAGAAATAGTTTGATTTTGAACAACCAATATACAAAAAGGTAAAGATAATTTCTAAAGATGTGGCTGAAGGCATAACTCATGACTGTGAGTTCCACAAAGCACAGTGGAAGTGTCTTAGGAATTAGTGGCAAGTGAGAAATGGATATGGAAACAGATTGAGGAGCGTTGATTAGAGGAGGGAGGGAAAGAAAGACGACCAGGAAGTTCTGGTAATAATTTTCCTTTTCAAATTGTTTCCACTTAGCATAATTAAATCTTAGACATCAGGAATTTTTTTTTTTTTTTTTTTTTTTAAGAGGGGTCTCATTCTGTTGCCCAGGCTGGAGGTACAATGGCATGATCTGGGCTGACTGCAACCTCTGCCTCTCGGGTTCAAGCGATTCTCCTACCTCAGCCTCCTGAATAGCTGGAATTACAGGTATGTGCCACCATGCCTGGCTACTTTTGTATTTTTAGCAAAGATGGGGTTTCACCATGTTGGTCAGGTTGCTCTCGAACTACTGACCTCAGGTGATCCACACGACTTGGCCTCTCGAAGTCCTGGACTTACAGGCTTAGGCCACCGCTCGTGGCCCAGATAAGTTTCTGTTTCTTAGTTTTTAACTTACTTGTTAATCATACTCCTAATACAAGGAGGATGATTTAATATCAGTGGTATCATTTTTTTCAGTACATACATGAGTTGTAGCTTGGGCATAATACAGGTGCCAGAAGGTAGTGATTTTGTGTAAATAAAAAGTCCCTTAGTAAAATTTTTTAACTAATTGCTTATGAGGGTTATGTCTTATATTTGTTTTTTATCTTGTTCAGTATCTAGCATATTTTAAATTTCTAATTTTTAAGGCTCAGCTTAGCAGCAGATAGTTGATATTGCCAGGGAAATATTGGGGATAGCATTCCAGATAATCTGCAGGGTGAGATAAAATCTATGAGTCAAAATATCAGACTATGATGATATATATATATACTTAGTGACATATCCTACGTGTCTGTAGGATATGG
Source organism: Cacajao melanocephalus (assembly GCA_963573385.1). Taxonomy (NCBI): domain Eukaryota; kingdom Metazoa; phylum Chordata; class Mammalia; order Primates; family Pitheciidae; genus Cacajao; species Cacajao melanocephalus. The sequence goes on along the minus strand of CAUYLG010053545.1, from coordinate 13,746 downwards.
CTTTGTAAAATAAATCTGCTACAGATAGATCAACCCAATGGACATAAGGAAGTCTGACTTCAATAACCCAGTCAAATGTCACCAGCACACTACATTTGTTAAACAGCATCAGGAAGATCATACAGGACCTTTAAGGATAAGTGCATTAGGCCTACTGAAACTGGCTATTAAACAAGACCAGGATTGACGAAAGAGCAAAGCTTCTGCAATGTGTTGCTGTTAAGTAGTAAGATTCAAGCATTATCTTATTTTACTTAAACTCTTCTGTAAACTCAATCTACATTTCTGACTTCTTGGATCCAGTTTTTAATAATGTATTTACACAAAGAGTCTCCTCTGCCTTGTAGTGTTTCAGTATTTCCATTCACATGGAAATCATTTTTGTAATCTCCAAAGCAATATTAGATCAGTTAAAATTACAGCTAGTTTTTTTTTGAAAATTGAACACAAAAGGTTCTTTATAACAGTAAACATTTAAGATCAGTCAATTCTGAAAAGAAACATAGAATTCATTCTCCTATACTTTAAATCATATTATAAACATAGATTTATAAAACAATTTACTGTATTTGGACAAATAACAGGAACAGAAAAAAAAAAATCCAGGAACAGACTTCAATATATGTTAGAGATAATGTTAAAAGTGACATTTAAATGAGAGAGACAAGGACTAGTTATTTGGAGATAAAATAAAGCTCATTTCTAGCTCACTCCTACATCAAAATGTATTCCAGAAGGATTAAATTATTAACATAAAAGTGTAACAGTGAAAATAGAAATATGGGTAAATATTTCCTAATGTTAGAGAAGGGAATGTCTTTGTCAGCATAACAGTAGCCAAAAATGAAAATGTGACAAATTTTTACACATAAAAATTTAAAATGTTTATATGATAGAAGTAGTACCATAATTTAAAATAAAACAAGAAAACAAAAAACTGTGAAATTTATTTTCAGTTCACATGACAAAAGATAATGATTAACATTTAGGAAAGCACATCAATAAAATAGATCTGAACAATTTCCTATGTATCAGTCAAATAATACCTAAGCAAATTAGCACCCCCATTAGCTATTGTGATACCTTGCTGTGAATTAGAACAAAGCCTCCCTTTGCTAGTAGCTAAAGCTCCTATTACAATGCATAGCTTGGAAAAATGTAGGCTGCATTTTAGCTCTATGTCATCTTCTTAGCCTAGGCATCAAGAAGTAGTGATGATTATGATGGTCCTGAAAAAATTGTTCAACCTAGTCCGTAATCCAACAATTCATTTCAAAACATTTTTCACCTATCATAGTAAAAAGATTAAAATATTTTGTAATACTACACATTGGTGAGGTTGTTGGGGAACAGCCATCCTTAGCTTGGGTAGATGGTAGAATAAATAGGTGCAATTGAAGGACATTTTGGTAATATCTATCAAAATTAAAATTTAAAAAACATATATTATTTGATTTAGCCATCCATATACTTCCTATAGATATAATCTTATATGTATGCAAATGCTTGTGGGACAGCATTTTGCAGCATTGTTCTTAAAAGCAAACATTTGAAATAAACTAAATATCAGTAGAGGACCAGTTGAATAAATTATTCAGTAGAATTCTATTGACAATATATGTGTGTGTGTTGAGGGAGCGGGGGTGTGATTTCCATATAATTAAATACTGCCTATTAAAAAAAAGTTTTAAAAGCCGATTTTGTATTTTAGAGTGTAAATGGAAAGGGCAAAATAGTAAATTTTGTAAGATGTAATCTATTGTAGGCTTTAAAATATTGATATTTACTTTATAAGGGAATACTTAATAGGATTACTATGAAAGAAAGTATTTTAAATCCTGCCATGGGAAGAATATGCTTTCACAGTGTTAATTTTGATTAAGGTAAAGCAATATTTCAATTGTATATTCCATTTATAAAATCATGGCATTTTATAATGTTACATATTGCACCACATTTCTATTTTGCCTCCTTTTTATTTTTATGGATAAGGGTTTCAAAACTATAATTAACTCAAGAACATAAAAACATTTCAAAATAGTAAAATACTTCCTTTTATAAATGAGTATTAAAGATTGACTCCTATATGTGAAAAAAATAGCACACATTTTACTTACAAAACTGTATATCCTAGCTATGTTATACATTTCACAGTGTATGTGTAATCAATATAAACACTCTCTCTGACCCCATTGACAGGTCCCCTTATCTCTTACTTGAATCCCTGCCACATCAAACCTGCCTCACTTTATTCAGCCATGATCTTACAATCCCTTTTCCAAACAGACTTCTAGAGTGACTTTCCCAAAACGTAACTATCATCTTGTTATCCTCTATTCAAGCACTTTCACTGGTTCTTAATGGCCCTGAGATCAATTCTACAGGTCTAATTTTGTTCTCTGGGCTCTTGAAGATCAGGCCCTGGCTTGTATCTCTTATCTCACCATCTTCAACTTGTGAACGAAGAACTTCTTGCTTTTCCAAGCCACTGCATATGAGATGTACTCTCTCTCTAGGGTGAACTAGCTCACTTCTGGATTCAGTCACTGCTACTCTGTTGGCCTGGGAATTGTTTTATCCTCTCTGCCATAACCCCTTCCATATCCCGTAGGTTATCTTTACCTATCATATTAAGTTCACCTTCATATTACCACTCAAGAGAAGCCTTTGTTGACCGGCACACACCTGTCTGGGTGAAACACTTTCCCAGTTATTTTGGGAGCTGCACTTTGAAGCTGGAATGCAACACACACCAGTGTGTATAATTGTCTATTTACCTGCCTTTCTCCTCTACTGTAATATAAGCTCTCAGGAGCAAGAAGTCTTCCATCCATGTCTATATTTTCAGAAACTTGCAATATGCATGACCAGTAGTTTGTACAAAATAAATATATGTTAAATGAATTAATCATTCATTATATAACACTTCATATTATATAAAAGCTCAAAGGAAAAAAAGTAGAGAAATGTTTTCAAGGTAAATTCAGAAAACTTCAAAAAGTGAGGTTTTTTTTTGACAAATAATGTTGGAGAAGCTGTACATAATGCCTTCCTACTTAAATTCAAAATGCATCTTACCATATAAAGTGTACTTTCTTAGAAGTCCAGAATTAAAGAAAACTTGACTTTGTTTAAATCAACCTTAGACATTAATTTTACAGTTTTTTACTGTGTGTCTATTGGCATAGTGTAGAAATAATATAGGTAAATGCACTTTGGGACGTACTTCATTTTGGTGAAGCATGACATTTGTTTTTCATACATAGATGGAAATAGCTAGGAAGGGAAATGTTCGTCTTGATTAATTAAGAAATAAATATCTCAAGAGGACCAATTTCAAATATAAGTTAAAAGAATATATACATCAAGCAAAACATATTTAGCAATGTATAATGAAGTTTTAATAGCTCTGACCATATTTTTACATATTGTTTATCACAGACTATGCCAAACATAAGTTATGAAGCCCAATTTTTATGCTTATTTTTTGAGGAGATAAGTCTATATCCTCAAAATTCTTAGAACTGTGTTAGCAAATTTTCTCTTTTGTTACATGGTGCTGGCTTTTTCTTCCTTGTCCTCATTATTTGGTATCTTAGCTTATAAAATTAAATAAACTGTTAGTGGAGATCTGAAGGATTCTGTTTCAAGTGGCATGTATAAAATGTTACTGACAACTAATTTACACTAGCATTCTTTAATTAATAGTCCGATAGTAAGCAAAGGTACTATTTCCCATATCCTTAAGATTTTAAAATAATTTAAAAACTAACAGGGTGTTTGAGATTTTTGACTACACTTATTCTGCTTGAGATGATTATAAATAGAATAACAAATAAAACAAATAACCTAATCATATAAAGCCTTCTATCGTGGAAGAAGAGTTATGATGTGGAATGTCAGCTTGGAGAGTATGCAGTCAAACCCTTGTTCAGAAATGAAGAATGAATACATTCATATTATTTTGTGTGTAGAGAATGGTACAGAAGAGAATGAACAAGATTAATTTAAATAGTATGGTATAAGATTTAAAGAAAGAAAACTAAAAATATGTGAGACTATTTTTGTTGGAATAATTTCTCTGATTTGCTTGTGCTGTGAGTCTAAGTGTCATGAAGATTGTAACACTTTTCAGACTAACATCATGTAGCATTATCAAAACAGAGATATTTCAAGGAACATTGAGCACAGCATTCTTGGAGACAGGTCAGCAGTCATACATTGTTTTTTGCATTTGTTATTTTAATAAAACATACAGACATTTTAAGACAATGCATTCAAACTAGTTTGTAACCTGTTTTTTCTTTTTCTTTCTTTCTTTCTTTTTTTACTGTTATTGGTGTATAGGAATGCTTGTGATTTTTGCACGTTGATTTTGTATCCTGAGACTTTGCTGAAGTTGCTTAGCAGTTTAAGGAGATTTTGGGCTGAGACCATAGGGTCTTTTAAATATACAAGCGTGTCGTCTGCAAATAGAGACGATTTGACTTCCTCCTTTCCTAATTGAATGTCCTTTATTTCTTTTTCTTACCTGATTGCTCTGGCTAGAACTTCCAGGACTATATTGAATAGGAGTGGTGAGAGAGGACATCCTTGTCTAGTGCCAGATTTCAAAGGTAATGCTTCCAGTTTTTCCCATTCAATATGATATTGGCTGTGGGTTTACTGTAAATAGCTTTTATTTTTTTGAAATACGTTCCATCGATACCTAGTTTATTGAGAGTTTTTAGCATAAAAGGCTGTTGAATTTTGTAGAAGGTCTTCTCTGCATCTATTGAGATAATCATGATTTTGTCTTTGGTTCTGTTTATGTGGTGAATTATGTTTATAGACTTTCTTTTTTTAACACTTTAAGTTCTGAGGTACATGCGCAGAAAGTGCAGGTTTGTTACATAGGTATACACATGCCATGATGGTTTGCTGCATCCATCCCCCTGTCATCTACATTAGGTATTTCTCCTAATGCTATCCCTCCCCTACTCCCCTACCCCTGATAGGCTCCAGTATGTGATGTTCCCCTCTCTGTGTCCATGAGTTCTCATTGTTTGACACCAACTTATGAGTGAGAACATATGGTGTTTGGTATTCTGTTCTTGTGTTGGGTTGCTTTAGAATTTGCTTTCACAGGTCATATTTTTTCATCAAGATAATGTTAATGATTGTTAGTGTTTGCAAAATTATTACAAACGCAATTTAGGAAGAATCTTCCTTTTGATATTTGAATCATCTGAAATAACACAAACAGAACTATACATTCAAAAAAATAATTCTAATTTGGATAACAGAGAAAAAAAGACAAGCTAAATGGCAAAAAAAAAAAAAAATCCTGTCTCACAGGTGGACATTGAAGTGGACTCTATTTAGTTCTCTTTTTAAAAGGCTTCCAAAACTAAAGCAGTTTGAAACCTATTTAAAATGAATAAGAATTTGGTTTACTAAACTACTGGTCTCCAGCACCATTTTCTCTTTTCTGTTTCTTTGCTTGTTTCTTCCCTTGGTTTTTTCACAGGTCCATTTGCACCATTTTCATCATCATTAACAAATTTCCTTTACTTTCTCAGAAAGTGTAATTTTCTTTTAAGCAGACTCAAACTATGTAGCTTTATTACCTTTCCTTTTCCTTTAAATCTGTGACGTTTTGACCTCCATTTGTTTAGGAATTCTTGTTGATCTTCTATAATATTTTTCAATGCTTCTTTTTCCACCTCTTCTATTACTTTTCATATCACTTCTGTGTTCCTTATTCTTAGGTTACCATTATTTGCATATTTGGCTTTACCTAATGTTTCCTTGGCCTTTTCTTTAAATAGAATTATCTCCTATTTTACTCCTCTGACAAAGACGATCTGTTTTATTACACCAGAATTTGAGAAAAGGATGTATAAACCATCTCTATAGGTCCAATGATCTAAGTCACCTGAAAATTTTAGCAAGCATCCAACCATTTCTTCTAGAGATTTCATTTCAGTATTTTCTTCATTTATCTCTTAATTAAGCTTACACTTCATTTTGTTTTCTTTCTTCCTTTTTTTTTTTTCTTTTTTGGAAAGTAATCTTCGTTGAAAGGTATTAGTAGGTCTATGTCCTTGTACTTCTGTTCAGGTGTGTCTACAAACTTTTCGGCAGATTCAATGCTATCAAACACAGCAAAACTGGATCTCTAAAGTACTTTATGCAATGTTCTTCCTACCTGAATATTTAGTGCTTAACCTTTCTCTTCTAACCATTCTTTTATGTCATCAAGAGTTGCGTCAGTTGGGAAGTATTTAATACAAATAAATCTGTTTTTTTAGGGAGGGTAAGAGGACAGAGTCTCACTTAGCCACCCAAGCTGGAGTACAGTGGCTCAATCTCAGCTCACTGCAACCACCACCTCTTAGGTTCAAGTGATTCTCCTGCCTTAGCCTCCTGAGTAGCTGCACTACTATGGGCTTACAGGTGCACACCACTATGCCCAGCTAATTTTTTTTTTTTTTTTTTTTTTGGTATTTTTAGTAGAGTTGGAGTTTCACCATGTTGGTCAGGCTGGTCTCAAACTCCTGACCTTGTGATCTGCCCTAGTTGTCCTCCTGAAGTGCTGGGATTACAGGCATGAGCCATTGTGCCTGGCCACAGATCTGGTTTTTTTACATCATTTTTACACTCATGAGTCACTTGACGGAAAGGATTGCTTTGAGATCTTCTGATTTTAGTTTTATCTTCACTGATTTCCATGAGTTCTGCCTTGGAATTGCTCAATGCTTCCACATTCACATTAAAGTCTGTTGTTAGATGGTTCAACCTGCTGAATTTTCCATCTCCAAAGGTACCCAGACTTCAACCAGTTTGATCTGTTTTTTAAGAATATGTCTCATGGAAAATTGAAGTATCCAAAGATAATACTCAATTTGGTAACAGATTTTGGCATTAAGGGCAGCCAGTTTTGTTTGTTTGTTTGTTTGTTTGTTTCATTATCACCGTTTTCTGCCCTTGTGGCTATCTTTAAGGTCCTGGTCCTGCAGAATGTGGTGTCATTCTATTATTGCAACCATTTAAATAAAATATCACAGTTCGATATTATATTTTCCCTTGGAATTTTGTACATATCAGTAAATGGAAATTAAAAAGAAGCAAAAGAAGTATTTCTTTGAATCTACAAAAGATAATTATTTGATATTTTTGTTTAATTTTTGCATCTGAACCCACAATCTACATCTGAAATTTGAGGAGAGTTTGCCAGTCAGAGTTTCTTAACTTTTTTAGGAGTTCCAGTTATTCTGACCATCGGCATTTTGAATAAATCAACAGAATCGACTTACAGGCTGTGAATATAAAAATCTGTTTATATAAAGTCAGTGGTCACTACCAATCAGAACCAGATATTTTATATAGGTAAATTGATTTCTGAGGCCTACCTACTAATATGGAGAGAAGACAGGGAAATACTGGGTAGAAGAGGGTGGTTCCCTGGCAAGAGCCCCACACTGAAGCTTGAAGAACCCTGGCCCCAAGGGAGGGCAGGCATTTTTGTTCTCAGGTCAGAAGAATTGCCTTTTGCCTGCCATATTAACCGGAGACCTTATGACTGCCCATAGTAACCTGAGACCTTAACGGGCACAGACACAAGCAGCTGACCATCCAGAGGAACAGTGGCAGGGTGGCACAGCAGAGAAAGAGAGAACAGAAAGGACATCTGGCCACAAAAGGGAGTTCTGCCAGGGTGGAGTAGTCTGACCGCTGTGCCTCCTGATTCCAGGGGAAGATCACCTTCTCACTCCTTCCCCTGCTTCCTGCTTCCCATCTATCGCCACCTAGCTGAGAGCAACCTCCACCACTCAATAAAACCTTGCACTCATCCTTCCAGCCCAAGTGTGATCCGATTCTTCCAGTACACTGGGAAAGAACTCAGGCCGTCATGCTGGCCCCCTGCCCTTGTGCTAAGGCAGATGATCTATTGAGCTGATTACCACAAGCTGTCTGCAGACAGCAAAGCTGAAAGAGCACACTGTACCACTTGCTGGCTTGGGCTTCAGGTGTCATAGACACCCATGCCTAGAGGCTGCTGTGGAGCTGGATCCCAAAAGCACTCTCCAGAGCCTAGGCACCTGCTCCTCTGCATGCTCCGCCTGGGGATTTGAACCACAGGACAGTGGGGTGACTAAGGAGTGGGCTACATCCCTGTAGCTCATCCTGCAAGGGAGATAAGGGAACTCTACAGTTTCACTATCACGGAATCAAAGCAGAGTAGACTCAGAGGGAATGAGTGAGGAGACAGAATTTGAAATCTTCAAGATGAAAAAGTTCTAAATGATTGTAAGTGTGGCTTATGAATAGCTAATACAGAAGTCAATTGCATCTAAACATTCCCGCACCATTTGGTTTTGTGTGTGCGAGCTGCCTTTCTTCTAACATTTTCAACAACAGAGGGCATAGTGATTTGTTATTGTCAAGCTATACCGTTCCACAAACAAAGTGCATATGCAGGATGGCTGTGTAATGATGTGATAAATCAGTCAATTTGAAGCTGGCAGAATATCATTAGTATTGCTTTTATTTAATAGAGGAGAAGAGAGGCTTTTTGAAATTGATCTCTAGGTAATGACTAAAAATAATTGAGTTAATATCGAATTTTACATAGAATGATAAACTGCAAATCAATAAAGCTTCTAGTAAATTATGAAATAGTTTTAAATTTATTTTTTAGAAATTGTCCAAAACATAATATAAAATTTAAGTTAGTGTATTATTCTAGAATCTCCAGAAACACACAACACAATTATACTATTATATTCGGTTTTATATATATATATATATACACATATATATTTATGTGAAAATACATGTGTTGTATTATATCTAATGAGGTGTGTGTGTACATATATATATATATATATGCATATATAAATTACTCTTATATGATTTCCTAAAATGAACTGGCTTATGTGATGTGGAGACAGAGAATTTCCACGATCTGCACTGGATGAGGTACAGACCCAGGAGAGTATGTTGTATAGTTCCAGTCCAAGTCCAAAGGCCTGGGAACCACAGGAGGTAATTTTGTAAGTTTCTAGTCCAAGTTTAAGACTGAAGACAAAAGAAGATCAATATCCAAGACTGAAGACAGTCAGGCAGGGAAAAATAATTCTTTCTTACTCAGTCTTTTATTCTGTTCAGGCCTTCCACTGATTGGATGAGGCCCATCTTCACTGGGAGGTCTATCTGCTTTGCTTAATCTACTGCTTCAAATATTAATCTCATCCAAGATCACCTTCACAAACACATTCAGAAATACTATTTCACCAAATATTGTGATTAAAAACTTTGGCCCAGTCAGGTTGAAACATACTATTATCCATCACGTATAGCATGGCCTTATCACAGTATTTCACATTTCATATAATGCATATACTCTTACTAAGTATTCTGAGCTCAGTTTTAACAATGTGGTACCAGTTCTTTAAATGATATTGTGCAAAGCTTTTTTTCCCCCTTTTTATCACTAAAGTGTATTAATAATATTGTAACTATCTGCCATAAAATATGTTTTTATATAGTTTCAATAGTATAGAGTCTCTAATTTGATGGCAATATTTTTTATCTGATTTAGTATTACATGCTGCTTGTATATATACATTTATCATTATAAAATATAAATGTATAATGAAAAATACAGAAAGAAAGAAAAAAGAGCCATTTGCTATCAGGATTCAAGAGGATTGTGCTCTAAATGTTTGTGTTTCTGCCAGGTATTTCAAACTTTGAAAATAGTTTCCCTTAGAAACAATGAAATATGAGGTGGTTGGTTTCAAAATAGTACCATAGAAACAAATTTAATCCATGTTGTTGCCAAACAGAAGTACTGTTAGCACCAAGTTCTAACTTTCATTCATTATCTTTTTCTATGGAAAATGCATGTGGGCCTATGCATTTTATTTCAGATTTCATTTAGGTAGTGTCTTTGTCTGCAAAGTGAGAGAGATCTTTCTAAGATTGAAAGCAATATTTCCTTTGTTCTAAATTTTTACTACTGTATATTTCAGTTGACTTAATGGAAAAAGAAAAAAGCTAGGATTAGAGCTATGACATGAGTAGAGATTTCCTACATTTGTTTTGGATGACTTTCTCTTTGGATCTAATAGAAGTTGAGTGAGTATTTCTGGTTAATGACATCATGTACTGTGCTAAATGAGGAAAACCAAAACTTTTTTTATTGGACAGCAGCTGCCACCTCCCCTAACTTATTTTGCTAGGATAATCATAATTAAATTTTATGTAACTAAGAAAGATAATACAGTGGGAGGTAGATCTACACATCTAATAAGTAGGTATTAGAAATTTACAAGAAAGTGATTGTAAAAGCAACAAAAATCCTGTTTACAATGAGCCCTGCTTCTAGTGATAAGAACAGAGGAAAAGCTCCAGAAGTAGCTTTAAACATCTTCTCATTATTGTAATGTTCATCTATCTTCATGAGGTGATATCTTGAGACTTGTCTTTGACATTCTACTTGAACAATGACAAGCTGGAAGCCCAATAGCTGACAAGCTGAAGTCTTCAACAGATCCTTTTTACTGCATTCTCTACCAGATGCATCATTCCCAGAAAAAGGATACTGGAACTCCTGTGACTGTATTGGGAAATGAATATGGAATTTTTGAGTCACTTAAGGAATTTATTGCCTGCTGTTTCCTTCATATATCTACTGCTAGACAAATACTGTCCGTGTTTTTAGCCCATTTAAACGGTTTTGAAAAAAATTGCCTACACCATTCTTCATCATGTAACTCAATTACCATGAGTTGACAATATCATGTAATGCGTTATTTTTAACTAAAAGAGTCAACTAGGGCCAGGCATTGTGGCTCATGCCTATAATCACAGCACTTTGGGAGGCCAAAACAAGTGGATCACGAGGTCAAGAGATTGAGACCATCCTGGCTAACATGGTTAAACTCCGTCTCTACAGAAAATAACAAAAATTATCTGGTTGTGGTGGCACGCACCTGTAGTCCCAGCTACTCAGGAGTCTGAGGCAGCAGAATCACTTGAACCTGGGAGGCAGAGGTTGCAGTGCACCAAGGTTGAGATTGCGCCACTGTATGTCAGTCTGGGCAACAGAGTGAGACACCATCTCCAAAAAAAAAAAAAAAAAAAAAAAAAAATAGAGTAAACTAGAAGCAAAAAGAAAGATGCAATGGAATTTATATATTGATAGCTGACAATGGCAGCAGAGTGAGGGAACTAGTGAAAGATAGAGAGATAATTGTTTTCTTAAAATATGTGAGTTTTAGAAAACAAAAGAGAGCCTCAAGCACTCAGGGTTCTGATAGACGATGCAGATCCCAGGCCTAGGATGGGCAGTAACTCCATTTGACCAACTAGACTGTGATACAATACAAGATTGATGTCAGGGCATCAAACAGCTGTAAATTTTAAGTAAAAGTGATCATTTAGCTCTGGCTGTGTATATAGTCATTACTGCCTATTTTTATTTTGTGGAGAGACTGCCTGGATTCCACACTTGTCAATTATTACATTTGCATATTTAAATGAAAAAAGCAGAAACAGATATCATAGTAAATTGTAGCAAATCTTCTTCCCTTCCTCCTTAAGCATGTAGGAAACATGTTCAGGGATCTATGCTAATCAGTAGCAGATGAATATATATACATACACATGCATACATACATGTAAACACACATACATCAATGGTTCTCAATCCAAAATAATTTTGACGCCGAGGAATAGTTTGCAAATGTTTGGAGATATTTTTGATTGTCATCACTGGTGAAGAGGTGCTACTGGCATCAAGTAGGTGGAGCCTAAATATGCTACCAAACATCCTACAATGCACAGCACAACCTCTCATAACAAATAATTGCCTAGTCCAAAGTATCAGTACTGCCAACTGCTGATACTTATAGACAAAAAGATGTAAAGAACTGTGCACTATAAGACTGTAATAATATTTTTAAATGCCATTTTATTTATTTTCATACAAATTTTTGTAGGAAATCTATCCAAATATTTCTCATAATTGACTACTTAGCCAATCCATGCAAAGGAAACATAAATCTCAAAGCTTTTTTGATAATGTTTACATAAAAATAATGATAATTACATTTCTTTTAAGCACCCATAATAAATTGAAATGATGCTTGAAGTGTTATGTCAAGTTCAAGATATATTTTCATTACCATGAAGTTTGATTTATCCCAATTATGAAAGTGAAGTTTCACCACTTAAAATATGTTTGCTAAGAGTAAAACAAATTTAAAAATGGATTCTCTTTCATTTTAGTGCAAAATTCTTTAAGAAAACACAGTGTGGGGATCATATAAAACTTATTTGGATTTGTTGTCACCATGTCATTCTTCTATTAATGACTCACTTATTATAAGACATACTGATGTAGTTAATTAGTATAGTTTATTACCTACCTGTAATTATTTAGAGACATTTAAAAAGAATTCATATTTAACAATATTCCCCAACTAACTAGCCATGAAGTATCTAAAATATCATAGGGATTTTGTTTTTTTGGCCTATGACTTCATTTCACCATTATCTGTTTAAGCAAAATATCTCAGAGCAAAGATGTAACAATTTTAAGATAACAGTAACTTGCTATAATTTTTTTTTTTGTATAGAGGATTAGCAGACAATCACTTCTAAAGATCCAGAGATAGAACACAGAGCAGATAAACATTGATGATGTCAAAGGAGAGCTAAGTAAGCTGGGTAGCTGACCAGGGTGAAGAATGCCTGGGTCAGGCCCTAGGATATGCACGTTTTACAAAGTATGCTTTAGTTTGGATTCTGACCAAAGCAGACTCTAAGACACAGAATTAAGTAAAAGTAAGTAATATAACTACAACAGTGGGAAACTAAGGCAGGGAAAGAAGAAAATATAATAAGGGCTGCATTAACAATCAGGTTACTGATATGATAAATTAGGGTTTACTTTATTGGAAATTCTCGAAGGAACCAAATAAGCCATCTCTTACTATTTTCAGCCTGACAGACAGAAAATGTGAACTGTCTATCCAATCAATTCCTTTTATTTTCCAGAATGCTTTTTCCATAAACTGAGCATTCTCTTGTGGTATCAGGCAAGGAAAAATCATCAGAGAGATATATGTACAGAAAATGTCCACTGCAGCTTTAGACAAACCCAGGGTTGGCACAAGGAAATAGTGGGGAGGCTATCAACAAAACCCACTGTGGGCTGAGCGTGGTAGCTCACAGCATTTGGGAGGCCAAGGTGGGTGGATCACCTGAGGTCAGGAGTTCTAGACCAGCCTGGCCAACATGACAAAACCCCTTCTCTATTAAAAATACAAAAATTAGCTGGGCGTGATGGTGGGGGCCTGTAATCCCAGATACTCAGGAGGCTGAGGCAGGAAAATGGCTTGATCCAGGAAGGCGGAGGTTGCCGTGAGCCAAGGTCACACCACAGCACTCCAGCCTGAATGACAGAGCCAGCTTTTGTCTCAGATCTCAAAAAAAAAAAAAAAAAAAAAAAAAAAAAAAAATTTAATTATTTAATTGGGTTTTAAAATCCCTGTAATCCTGGTGGTGGTGGTTGCTTTTAGCCAAGATCATGCCACTGCAATCAATGCTGGGCTAAAGAGCAAGCCTATTTATAAAAAAAAAAAAAAAAAAAAAAAAAAAAAGAAAAAAAGTAACAGAATGGATCTAGGGCACAATACCATTTCAGTACTTTTTTTTTTTAAAGCAAAAGCAATACTGTATGTTTTTCACTGG
>CAUYLG010053543.1:0-16427 GCA_963573385.1 Cacajao melanocephalus | reverse complement strand
CAACTAATGGGCAAAACAGCCAGCTAGCATTAAATGGCAGTATCAAACTCACATATATTAATATTAATCCTAAATTTAAATGGACTAATGCCCCAATCAAAAGACACAGACAGGCAAATTGGTTAAAAAGCTAAAATCCATTGGTATGCTGTATCTAGACCCATCTCACATGCAAAAATACACAAAGACTCAAAACAGAGAGATGGAGGAAGACATACCAACCAAATGGAGAGGAAAAAACAAAAACAAAAACAAAAAACAGAAGCTGCAATTTTCGTCTCTGATAAAACAGACTTTAAAGGAACAAAGACCATAAGAAACAAAGAGAGACATTACATGGTGGTGAAAGGATCAATGCAACAAGAAGAGCTAACGATCTTAAATAAATACACACCCAATACAGGAACACCCAGATACATAAGGCAGGTTCTTAATGACTTACAAAGAGACTTAGACTCCCACACAATAATAGTGGGAGACTTTAACATTATACTGTCAATATTCGACAGATCAACAAGATAGAATATTAACAAGGATATCCAGGACTTGAACTCAGACCTGGAACAAGTAAACTTAACAAATATTTACAGAACTCTCCACCCCAAATCCACAAAACATACATTTTTCTCAGTATCATATTATACCTATTTTAAAAGTGACCACATAATTGGAAGTAAATCACTCCTCAGCAATTGCATAGCATTTCACAGGTTTAAATAAAATATTGGTTGGCTGCTTGTTTGTTATTTTCATCTCTTATTCCTTCCTGTCTCCATTGTTAAGCCCAATTATTGGCATAAAAGAGGTTTTTAATACCCATTTTTAGACAGCATTCTAGCCTGGGCAATAGAACAAGAATCCCGTTCTCTCTCCCTCTTTCTCTTCCTCTTTCTTTCTCTCTTACATTCTTTTTTTCTTCCTTTCACTCTTTCTTTCTTTTCTCTCTTTTTCTTTCTTTCCAAAAATAAAATAAAATAAAATAAAATAAAATAAAATAAAATAAAAAAAGAAAGAATCAGTAACATGAAAATGGACATACTGCCAAAAGTAATTTATAGGTTCAATGCAATCTCCATGAAGCTGCTATTAACTTTCTTCACAGAATTAGAAAAAAACTATTTTAAATTTCATATGAAATCAAAAAAGAGCCTGCAGAGCCAAGACAATCTAAGCAAACAAAAAGCTAGGCTAAGCAAAAAGGACAAAGTTGGAGGCATCAAGCTACGTGACTTCAAATTATATTACAAAACTGCAGTTACAGTACTGGTAACAAAACAGATATATAGAGCAATGGAACATAACAGAGGCCTCAGAAATAATGCTACATATCTACAACCATCTGGTCTTTGGCAAACTTGACAAAAACAAGCAATGGGGAAAGGATTTTCTATTTAATAAATGGTGTTGGGAAAACTGGCTAACCAAATGCAGAAAACTGAAACTGGACCCATTCCTTACACCTTATACAAAAATTAACTCAAGATGGATTAAAGGCTTAAATGTAACACCTAAAACCATAAAATCCCTAGAAGAAAACATAGGCAATACCATTCAGGACATAGGCATGGGCAAACACTTCGTGACTGAAATGTCAAAAGCAATGGCAACAAAAGCCAAAATTGACAAATGGGATCTAATCAAACTAAAGAGCTTCTGCATGGCAAAAGGAACTATCATCAGAGTGAACAGGCAACCTACAGAATGGGAGAAATTTGTTGCAATCTATTCATCTGACAAATGGCTAATATTGAGAATGTAAAATGAACTTAAACAAATTTACAAGAAAAAATAACCCATTCAAAAATTGGCTGAAAGATATGAACAGATACTTTTCAAAAGAAGACATTTATGCAGCCAACAAACATGGGAAAATTAAGCTTATCATCACTGGTCACCGGAGAAATGCAAATCAGAACCACATCAGATACCATGTCACGCCAATTGGAAGAGTGATCATTAAAAAGTGATGAAACAACAGATGCTGGAGAGGATTTGGAGAAACATGAATGCTTTACACTGTTGGTGGGAGTGTAAATTAGTTCAACCATTGTAGAAGACAGTGTGGCAGTTCTTCAAGAATCTAGAATCAGAAATAGCATTTAACCTAGCAATCCCATTACTGGGTATATACCCAAAGAATTATAAATCCTTCTACTATGAAGACATATTCACACATATGTTTATTTCAGCACTGTTCAGAAGAGCAAAGACTTGGAAATGCCCACCCATGACAGACTGGATAAAGGAAATGTGGCACATATACACCATGGAATACTATGCAGCCATAAAAATGGATGAGTTCTTATCCTTTGCAGGGACATAGATGAAGCTGGAAGCCATCGTTCTCAGCAAACTTACAAAGGAACAGATACCAATCACCACATGTTCCCACTCATAAGTTTGAGTTGAACAATGAGAACACGTGGACACAGGGAGAGGAATACCACACACCTTGCCTGTCAGGGGGCAGTGGATTAGGTGAGGGATAGCATTAGGAGAAATACCTTATGTAGATGATGGGTTGATGGGTGCAGCAAACCACCATGGCACGTGTATACCTATGTAACAAACTTGTGTGTTCTGCACATGTACCCCAGAACTTAAACTATAATAAAAGAGAAAAAAGAATAAAAAAAGAATGGAAGGTATTCCCTATCGCATAACCAGCAAGAAGCTGGGCTCTCAGTTATGCAGCCACAAGAAAACAAAATGTGAAAATAGCATGCCTGAAGTTGGGAGTGAATTATTCCCAAGTTCAATCTCTAGATAAGAATTCAGCCCCACACTTTAATGGGAGCCCTCATAGACTCTTAGAAGAGGACTTGGCTAGGATTTTGCTGAATTCATGACCCACAGAAACTGTGAGATTAGAAATGCATATCCTTTGAAGTTTGGGGTGAGTGACAGTTTCTAAACAGGCAAAAAGAGCAAGCATCTATGACACTGTATGTTTAGTTCAGTGTAGGCCATTAAACACTAGAGATCTTAATAAAGATATCTTGTAGGATGGATGACTGGATAAATGACCTTAATGAAGAGAGAGAGAGAGAGAGAAAAGTAGTGAATTGGCAATGAATTGCATTGAATTCTTGCAAGAATTTGCTCAGTCTCATTGTTGAACTTTCCTGATGCTGGTGGAATCTCTGAAGTTAAGACAATGATCACACAAACTCATTCACATTCGGTCAACAGACATCACTACATGAGTAAAAGCTTCAGAGTTGCATTTGAGAGGGAAAGTCTGGAAGTACAGTTCTGCTGTTCACCGACTACTGATTCTGCCAAAACATTAAACCTCCTTCTATTTTATTCTTTTTATTTGAATGGATAATATAGCCTCACAAATAATGAATTAACCAACATATGCAATGGAAAGACAGGTCCAAAAGCATTTAAGAAGTTTCTCCATATTCCAAGACCATAATCAATACAATTTGACTTTCTCTGTTTCTTTCCAGAAATACTAAGGAACATTGCTATTCCGCTGCAGCATACTCTCCATTATGACTCTGCTTAATACAAAATTAATTTAGTATATTCTATTCCATATATCCTATTGTTTCCCTGATTATCAACTTTTATTACTCTTATGGAGAAAGACAACAAATATTAAGCTCCTTAACATCACAGGGGTTTTGCTAAATGGCAGATCTCTCAATTTCTCTATTTCTATGGCTAATAGTCCTTCAATTGCTATGCACAGTTTTGCCCATAGGTTAGACTCATTCATTCAATCATCTATTTAATAAATATACATTGAAAGTATCATTTGTGCCAAGCATAGTAATACACTCCGATTTCTCAAAATAGAAAAAATGAATATGACTACAGAGCTTTCCGTTCTTCTGGAATTCAGAATTAGGCTTTGAGATATTTTAGTTGTATCGGTAACAAACTTCTGCGGTATAACTGAACAAGGTCAGAACAGTGCTGGCCAGGGTGCTACCTTAATCCAAGCACTATTTGAATTTATAAAATAATACTTCCATAGACAAAACTTAAACTTCCTCTACCTGGAGGAAGATTCACACAAGGATATTTTGCATATTCTCCCAGATTTTGCTCTGAATCACCATGGCCAAGTTTTTTTTTTAATTGATATTCAATAATATTTCATATTAACATCCTTTGGAATATATGTTCTTAAAGATGATACTTCTAAAAGACTGTGTGTTTTCATGATTAGTAAATGGCTACTTTCATCTAACCCTTTAAACTGAACTTTTGATGAATGCTGTGAAAATGGATCATTTAATTCAATTGATGTCACGCTTTGCTTATAAAGGAGAATGAAATCAACTCAATATTTTATGAATGAAAGTGAGCAGAGTCTTACAATCTATGAATTTACACACACACAAAACAAACACTATAAATAGAGATAGTAACTGTTCTAAACTTCAAAACATGTAGGTACGGTCTCTGTTATTCTAAGCCATTAGAAAGACAGATTTCCAGCATTGAATGTGATCTTATTTTTGTCTGTTCTTAATTTCCATCAACTAAATAGATTCCATATGCTTAACTTCAACAATAAGTAAATTTTAACAAATAAACAAACACTGCCCTCATAAATCAGTCATCCAGTAACTGGAATCACATGTTCACTATATCATACCATGAAAGATTTAAGAGAAATTCACAATTTATTTACAGTCTCTGGCATTTAAAAAAAAGAGAAAAGGTAAATTACCCTGCTTGGTAACTTCAGGGCACCCTTGAAAATACCTGGTTGTTGTTCCACCAGCACATTTTTGTTCAACTGATGGCTTAAGTTCACAAATCAATGTAGTTTTGAATATATTAGAATTACAAATTGAGATTTCATTATTTTAACAAAATGCCTTTGAAGACTTTTCTTGTTATTAACATGGTAAGAAAGAAAATCTTTTTGAAACAAAATGATTTAACAATGATGAGAGTAGGCAGATGTGAAATTCTGACTTGCAAGCTGCACAGTGCCCCAACGTACCTACTGGATTTTGTAGCAACTGCAATCAGAGACTAGCATTAAAGGATGTCTGTTCATCCGAAGTTGTCCTCCAGGACTGTTATGCAGCTCCTTTTCTCTTATTCTTTGATACTAGCTTGGTTTGTAATGTCCTAAGAAGTATGATCTCACTCTC
The DNA here is from genome assembly GCA_963573385.1 of Cacajao melanocephalus. Taxonomy (NCBI): domain Eukaryota; kingdom Metazoa; phylum Chordata; class Mammalia; order Primates; family Pitheciidae; genus Cacajao; species Cacajao melanocephalus. The sequence goes on along the minus strand of CAUYLG010053543.1, from coordinate 11,301 downwards.
TTTCCTTTTCTCTCTTTTTTTTCTTTCTTAGAGAATCTGGGCTGCATAAATGCCACAAAAACATTTGCAACAAACTGTTAGAGCACTGAATGTTAAAACACTCTTTTTACAACTTAACTCACTGCTTAAATTGCACTGCCAAGATTGCAGAGATTAAATCATAACTCCCAGAGAAACAGTCTAGAACTTAATGAAGAAGGGTCTACAGAGACATATATCTTTAACATTGCTTCCAGCCAAAGCTATTCATGGTGAATCCATCTGGAATTTCATTAAAAAGGCGAAGAAGAGAAAGAAAGCTAGAAACAGCATCATAGCAATGGTAGTTATATAATTCTCTGGGTTATTTTTAGAATCCTTCCCAGGGTGTAAAAAATAATGGATGTAAGAACTAAATTAATAAGGTGCATATAGCTTCTTAGCAACACAGTGAGTTTTCAGACCAGTGGGGTGTGCCGTCTCTGCATCTGTGAGAAAAAGGCTTCCAGAAGATTAGCCTTGCTTTAGCATTTCCTGTTGACAATGCACCACAAATGTCATGTTGTTTTCAACTCATTATTTTTAAGCTGGGGAGGTACATCAGAAAGAGGGTAAACTGATTCACTCTCTCAATAATTTGCCAGAAGCCTTTCTCTCCACCACTTGGGAGTCCTCAGAATCTTCCTGCTCTTGCATACATGTTGAGCAAATATTGCTCGGTTTTCAACAGTTTCCCTACTTGTCTTTTACTCATGCTTTCCAAGACAATGTAAATCCTGCAAATATCAGTACAGTTTCACATTTCACTCTGTACTCAACTTAAGTGTGGCTATTAGTATTGTTGCGTTTCCTTCAAACACTGCTTTCTGTTGAATCCAGTCTGATTTCTTTCCAAGCCAGGAGGCATGTCCTCATCAGCATAGCTATTCCATATCCACCTTCTATTTTAGGATATCCTTGAAAAGGAAACAATGCTCTGTGTTTCATAACAATTCTGGGAACATTAGCTCCTCAGCTGGAGATGACAATGAGCATATTACTAAAAAAGAAAAGTGGAGATCTCAGTAAGGATACTAAACAGAAACAGTGAAAAGTACCTCATTACAATTGAAGAAGGCACAGGATCCTAAAAGTATTTTTTGGTGGTAAGCATTTCCCTTCTCTGATTCAGCAGATAAAAGCAAAAGAGCTCAATAGATTTGGTGCTGGGGAGGCTAGTCAAACTTTTAATTTATTATTTATTATTTATAATAATAAATAATTATTTATTTTATTTTATTATTATTTTATTTTATTATTTATTATTTATATTTAATTTATCTATTTCTCTGGCTTTCATGCAGACTTGCAGGTTTCGTGTCCCAGAAGAAACTGGTAGTATTTGCAAAGAGGCCCCATTAATACTGAATGGCTTTAAACATGTCCTGTTGCAATTCCACAAAAGAAAGTCAGATGCATTCATCACTACTTCAAGTCAGATAACTTTTGCTGGAAAATAATTTCATGGAGAAAATTAATAAAACATGTCTCCCATGTAGGTTCCCTAAATTGTGCCAAAACGGTGTACCAGAAAAATTTCAGAAAGCTTCCCTAACTCCCTGCAGTGGCCAAGATAAGGAAGATTTGATGTTTCAAACCCAGTCCTTTGCTCTGTGTGCTGTGTATTTTACCCTTTTCTAAGTGGGGCATTGATTTTACCCTTTTGCTATTTTACCCTTTTCTAAGAGAGGCAGTGATTACTGGATCCTGGGTGGAGATTCTTCCTCCAAAGCTTTCCCTTCCTAAAGTACAATAAGTCTTGGGTTGAATTATTTTCCATCTCAGGGCCCACTCATAATTGTTCTCCCATTTCTTTACATTATGATAATGGCTATTCTTTGCCGTTTTTGAAGCCTGCATTTGGAATTTTTCATCTCCTTGCAGGTTATTTAAATGGTGTTGTCATTTTCAAGCATCAGAGACAGTTATGAACCAGATGTGTCTCTCTGAGACATGGCTGCATTTTTTAGTCTTTAGACACCCATGCCATACCACCAAAGGCCATCTTTACTTTGAAAGGCCTTCCTCTTACCGGCTGTGACTATCCTTAAGTTGTGAATTCTCAGAACTAACATTTCGCTGCAACTGAACTTCCTAAGAGTCAGCATATTTAATGTCAAAATTCATCCAGTTTGATGGTTGATGAAGACCAGTTTGTGGTTGGCAGGAGGAGAGCTCACTCTCTGTGAAGGAGCTTGCAGTCTCTGGCTTGACTTCTTCACTGAGGACAGAAAATATAGCCTGAATACTACCCACCAGGTGAGGAGCTGAGCTGTCCTCTGCTGTCAGATTGATACCTTGAATTTCAGAGAAACTTCGAATGTGACTTAATTTGGTCTTTAAAGATGATGCAATCAAGTTAAGATGAGGTCACTACATGTCTTCTAAGCCTCTATGACCAATTTCCTTATAAAAATGGGAAATTTGGACACAGAGAAACAAATACAGGGAGAAGCCAGTATCTGCAAGCCAAGGAGAGAGGAATCATGAGAAACCAGCCTTGTTGACACCTTGGTCTGAGACTTCCCACCTGTAGGACAGTGAGAGAATAAATGTCTGTTATATTAACCATGCAGGTTGTGATACTTTGTTATAGCAATCTGGGAAGACTTAGACTCTCCCACCTATCCATAGCCAAAGATCGTCAGAAGTCTAGTGCTTTAAACCTGTACCTTCTAAAGGTTTTCATATTTTCAAAAGTAGTGATAGGATGACATTTGATAAACAAAGAGATATTGTTTGATCAACCATGAAACATTCAGAAAGAGCTTTCATGTGCTGATAGCTAAGTATGGCTTTCAGGACAAGTCCTGTAAGCCAGAAAGGAAAAGATTGACAAAATCAGCTGCATGAAACTCAAAATTGCTAAATAATGATGTCCTCAAGTGCATAAAAAGGAAAAGGCATAGTGAGGGAAAATACATGCAATAAATCTGTAAAAGTCATAATTCTCTAGACATACAAAACCAATAGGCAGGGTGGATACCCGTATCAATATTTATCTCCCAGCTACTTGGCAGGTTGAGGCAGAAGGGTTGCTTGAGACCAGGAGATCAAGGCTGAAGTGAGCCATGATTGTACCACTGCACTCCAGCCTGGGCATCAGAGCAAGACCGTGTCTCTAAAAAAAAGAAAACCCAAATTTATATTGACTATATATTTATAGATTATCATATGTATTATAAACATGCACAAATATTATATAATTTAATATATTATATGCCATACACAGATATATAAATATGTACAATATACATTATTTTTATTATATGGCATATATTATATATTATTATAATGTATATACTGTATATGTGGTATATACACAGTCAGCAGGGTTCAATGTCAACTTTGATACAATTTGATGACTCATAAATTATGACTTCCTTGTGGTTGGCAGGACTAGAGTTTACTCTTTGCGATACATATATTGTATATGCATATACCACATATAATAATGTATAATAATATGTATTATATTATGGCATACACATTATCACATATGGATGTGATAATATGGCATACATATTATCATAGTATACATATTATTGTAATTATATATGTAAATGTATGGTAATATATGCTATATATTTACACACATATGATACATATATAATTACTATATATTAGTCTTCCAATTATACATGGTAATTATACTATGTATTATGGTATACATATTATATGTGGTATATTATATGTATTATTACAGATGCTATATTATACATAAATATTGTATATCTGTATATTCTATTTGTATGTTATATATTATATATATATATATTTATAAATAAGCATTATATATATATGAAGATATATTTATTTCAAGGAATTGGCCCATTCAGTTATAGGTCCTGACATATTCAAAATCCATATAACAGCAGTGTAGTGGCCTGGAAACTCTAGAACTAGATACTGGCGTTACAGTCAGGAGACATAGTGTCTTCTCTCCAGAAAATGTCAATTTTGGTTTTAAGGTCTTGCAACTGATTGAGTAAGAGGCCAACCAATAATCAAGATATTAACTACCCTACGAAACACCTCACAGTGACAGATAATATTTGATTAAACTGCTGGACATACAGCTTAGCCAAGTTAACACATCATTGGCTGAGTTGTATACTCTCAAATTCATATCTTGAAATCCCATATGCAAATATTACATATTTTAATAAATTACTTACTATACACAGATATATAAAGATATATAATACATATTATTTTTGTTATATGGCATACACTATATATTATAATATATACTGTATTTTATTAAACTGCTAAACCAGCTCTTTCTACATCTCCTAGTGTCCAGGACAGTGAGGAAAATAATTCTGTTGTTTAGTCTGTCCAGTCTATGTACTTTCTTACAGCAGCTCCAAACTAATACAACAAAATACAATAAATTACAGCCTACCCTCCTAGAACATGAATGTATTTAGAATATAGTCAACCCATGGTATCCTTGGGGGATGAGTTCCAGAACACCCCTTGGATACCAAAAGCTATGAATGTACAAATCCCTTATGTTAAGTGGTATAGTATTTTCATTTAACCTATGGACATCCTCCTGCATATTTAAATCAGGGGTCCCCTACCCCCAGGCCATGGACTGGTATCAGTCCCATGGCCTTTTAGGAACTAAGCCACACAGGAGGAGGTGAGCAGCAGCCCAGTGAGTGTTATGCCTGAGCTGCACCTCCTGTTAGATCAACTGTGGCATTAGATTCTCACAGAAGCATGCACCCAATTGTGAACCACACATGCAAGGGATCTAAGTTGTGCTCCTTATGAGAATGCAACGATAAATGTAATGCACCTCAATCATCTCAAAACCATGCTCCCATCCCCCAACCCGACAACTGTGGAAAAATATTTTTTATGAAATTGATCCCTGGTGCCAAAAATTCCAGAAAAAAATGAATGGTTGTGCCTGAACTAAACACATATATTAATTTTTTTCTTGTTATTGTCAAACAATAGAGGAAAGCACCTATTTATATAGAATTTACAGTGTGTTACACATTGTAAGTAATCTTGGAATGATTCAAAGCACTGATCCCCAACTTTTTGGCACCAGGGATCAATTTCATAAAAAATATCTATGGGATCCATAGATTCAGAACCAACAGATATGGAGAACTGACTAGTGTATCTAAAGAGATAATTAAGGCAAAATAAAGTCATTACGGTGGTCCCTGATCCAACAAGACTGGTGTCCCTATAAGAAGAAAAGATTAGAATACAGACACACATAGCAGGATGACCATGTGAGAACACAGGTCCTTCTTGGTGCCATTTACAAGCCAAGCAGAGAGGCTGCAGGAGAACCAGCTCTTCCTACATTTGATGTAGGACTTCTAGCCTCCAGGACAGTGAGGAAAAATAATTCTGTTGTGTAGGCTGTCAACTCTATGTACTTTCTTTGTGGCAGCTCTAGCAAACCAATACAACAAAGTAAAATAGAAAAATATGAACAAAATACAACAGAAAAATATGGACAAAATACAATAGAAAGTGAGCTGGAAAAGTTAAGATATATCCAGAATATTATCACAAAGGAACAAAGACTGTCCTATTGAGGGCAACAGAAAGATATATAAATTTAAATAAGTGAAATTTTCCCCTCTAAGTACCAAAATGCAGATCAAAACAATTGTAGGGGTTGGGGAGGGTCCTTATTTTTAACCTTCCAACTGGTAGCAATCTAAAAGATGGATAAGGCATAGGAAGGAATTTATTTTTATTTTCTTTCTTGTTTTAAATTATACTTTAAGTTCTGGGGTACATATGCAGAATGTGCAGATTTGTTACATAGGTATATATGTGCCACAGTGGTTTGATGCACCATCACCCTGTCATCTGCATTAGGTATTTCTCCTAATGCTGTCTCTTCCCTAACCCCCGATCCACTGACAGGCCGTGGTGTGTAATATTCCCATCCCTGTTTCTATGTCTTCTCATTCTTTAAATAGTGACTGGGAATCAGGCAGCCCCTTTGGGAGGCAAATTTGGGAAAACAGACCCACACTTAAGGTGCACACGGCCTCTTACCCAGCACATGCTTCCACTTTGAGGAATATATCCTGAGAGATGCACCCCCACATCACAGAGAGATTTAGGCTGAAGGGTGTTTGCACTGCATAATTGTTTTGAAGTGTCACAAAATCTAGAAAAAAAGAACACTAAAATGACTATTGATAGAACTTGGCTAATGACAGTAATGCAGACAAGAAATAATGGTCTGGCATGAAAAAGATTACACACACGTAGGCAAGTGCATGTATGCTTGTTGTTGCAGGGAGCATTAATGGATGATGAATGTATATGTGAATGAGACTATTTTCAGAAAGTTATTGGAGAAAGCTGTAGTAGCAACAGTCTAAGACAACAGTGGTTCAGAATCTGTTCTTCCCAGAACAATTGACTCTTGTTAGTACATCTTTTTATATACTTGCAATATTTTCTCTATATATGCTCTGACTTATGGTTAAAATCATTGATTAGATATTCATGAATTACCTCATTTCTGTTAACACAGAGTTACAATTGGGCCCTATTCTTATAAAGTGGTCATGTTAATACTATACAGAAGTGGCTTTTAAAACACTGAATTATGCAAGTGGACCTGCTTTCTTCATTCACGTAGACTCCACTGAAGTGCTTTAAAGTTAAGTGTTCCTTTATATACAACTCATTGTAACATAAATATTCATAATGAGGCTGGTTGCGGTGGCTCAGGCCTGTAATCCCAGCACTTCGGGAGGTCTGGGTGGGCAGGTCATGAGGTCAGGAGATTGAGACCATCTTGGCCAATATGGTGAAACTCGTCTTTACCAAAAATACAAAAATTAGCTGGACATGGTGGTATGCACCTGTAGTTCCATCTACTTGGGAGGCTGAGGCAGAATTACTTGAACCTGCGGGGTGGAGGTTATAGAGAACTGAGATCATGCCACTATACTCAAACCTGGCAACAGGGTAAGACTCTGTCTCACACATACACGAAAAGATTCATAGTGAGTTAATTTCTAGAAAAAAGAAAATGTTAGCCTTTCCTCAAAGGTATAAAATATCTTTGAAACAGTCTCAACTCAAGATTACCAGGCATCCATTTTTTGCATACATTTGAAGGCTAGGTGACTATTCACCATATCCAAATAGACTGTTATATAAAAGTTGACTTAATTACTGTGCCCTTAATTCTGAGCACATCACATCTTACATCTGTGTTTTGTGTTTACAAATATGGAAGGAAATATTTATAGTAATAAAAGTATAAATCATAAAATGTGTATTCAATAGCTACGAAGAAAAAAAAACACCTCTGATTTTAGATTCACAGTTTTCTATCCAGGTTTTAAAAGTTCTGGAAAAGAGGATGACACACTTAAAGTATTCTCCAAGTGCCAACAATGTTCAGTGCTGACTTTAAGCAGACAGGTTGTAATAGGTATAAATGCATATGAGGACCTCACATAAAAATAAAAGTAGCTCACATTCATTTAATTGTTATATGCTAAAAACTGAGTAATTGCCTATGTGGCTATTGCTATGATTAGCAGACAATGTGCAATTAACTCTGAGATATGGATTTGAACTCATTACCTTTGGAGTTCAGTAAAACCTCTTGGGTCAGACAGACTACAGATAATCTATAGCTATCAAATTAGGTGCAGTTTCTTTTGCAGAACTCAGGTCATCTGACAGCTTGCCATAGTAGAAGCAGAATACTTCTTTAAAACTCTGAATCAGCTTTTATTGTGGGATTGAGTCACTCTTTTGCCATGTTTTGAACATCCCTAGTAGCACAGCCAAAAATGCACTAAACTTACAGCTGTGGACTCTAGTTCCTATTCTGCAATGAACTAGGATTGTGGGTGAAGTTATGTCCATAAAAAATTTATATGCTGAAGACCTACTACTTCCTAGCTTCTCAGAATGTGACTTTATTTGGAAATAGCATCATTGTGCATGTATTTAGTTAGGTTGAGATGTGGTCATTAGGCTGAGCCCTAATCCAGAATGACAGGCATCTTCATAGAAAGGACAAATCTGGAAAGAAATAAACCAATAGGCAGAAAGCCACATGAAAGTAATGGCAGACATTGAGGGATAGATAGTGTCACCAGATGAGAAAGATTGGTGGGAAGCTACCTAAAGTTAAAAGTGAGGGCTGAAACAGATGCTTCCTCATTGAAAGGAACCAGTGGAACCCATACGTGGATTTCAGACTTCTATCCTCAAGAATGATAAGATAATAAATTTCAGCCAAGGCTTGTATCTTGATCTTATACTGACTCCAGATCCTGCACTGACTTTTTCTATGGACAATAGTGAGAAAGGAGATGATAGTTTACCCCGTATGGACAAAATATCTCAACTGCAGAAAGAGGTTAAATACGAGAGATTTAAAAAAAAAAAATGCTTACCCTACTTCAAGGAATTAGATTTGACTAGAACATAAATTTGGAAGTGAAATTGGGGGGTTCAAAGCTATTGGCCAAGTCTTATGAAGTTGGGAAATTATTGTAACAATCTCCAGAAAAAAATTATGCTCCTTACATGAGAATTAAAATGTGCCCTCTCAATGTGATTCCTTTTTGTAAACTCAATGTATCATTTGTTTAAATATTTTCTTCTTGATTATTTGTCTCTTTTTAGTAATTTTCTTTTTTAAATAATTTCAAGATTTTTTTAGATTCAGGTTTGTACATGTGCAAGTTTGTTACCTGGGTATATTGTATGATGCGATGCTGAGGTTTAGCATATGAACTATCTCGTCACCTAGGTACTGACCATAATATCCAACAGGTAGTTTTTCAGGCCTTGCCGTCTTCTCTCCATCCTCCCTCTAGTAGTCCTCAGTACCTATTTTTCCTATCTTTATGCCCATATGTGCTCCGTGTTTAGCTCCTAAAAGAGACAAGCATGCATATGTTCATGGCAGAACTATTCACAAAAGCAAAGACACAGAATCAACCTAGGCACCCGCGCACAGCAGTCAGCAAAAGAAAATATGGTATATGTATGTTACAGAATAATACACAGCCATAAAAAGAATGAAATCATGTTTCATTGGATATAGCTGAGGGTCATTATCCTAACTGAATACAGGAACAGAACACCAAATACTGCATGTTCTTAGTGGAATTTTATTACTTTCCATAGACACACTATTTTAGAATGTAAATGAGGCAAAGTTTGTAATTGAGCCATGTTAATTTCTTCCTCGGAAAAGTAGGGTATGAAACAAGATATAATCAGGAGGTCTCAGGCATAAAGTTTCCATTCTTATGCTGTGTGTCAACAAATGGTCAACTATGAGCTCTTACAGTGGAACTTTATGCTGTCCTCTCAAGCCAGGCATCCACTGTGCTGTTGCTGCATAACCTTTCCTCTGTCCTACCACAGCACATTCTAATTTAGGACACTATACAACATGATTGTAAGTGTTTGAAAGCAACAATATGTAAAAGGAATGACTTTAAACAGGTTTCTAGGTATGCCTCCTTTGCAATTCCATGATCCTGTTCCTGGAGATATTCCCCCTTTGGACAAAATGGCCCTTGTGTGGCCATGAAAAATGTGCTTTTTATTTCTGGACCACAAGGAATGAATTTACCAAGAGTTTAAGATGCCGTGCTTTGAAATCATCATCTCATTTGCAACATGCCCACCCTACCCAGAGACTTAATCTCCCCAATGACTGAGGATGGAAGAGGTACCAAGGCAGGTCCTTTATTGGAGACACAGGGCTCCTAATAGCTAGTATTGGCTGGAGGGCTATGAGGCCACTATACACAATCTTCCTGCTCCCATTCTCACCATGGGAAATCAGAATAGTATTGAACTCTCTGTGGTGGGTCTCCCAGACTCTTTGGAGTGGCAGGAAATCTCATTCAGGACATGATTTCATTTTTTTATGACTGTATAGTATTCCATGACATAGATGTATCACATTTTCTTTATGCAGGCTGCTATGGATAGGCACCTAGGTTAACTTCATGTCTTTACTATTGCAAATAGCTCTGCTGTGAACATATGCATGGATGTGTCTTTTAGGAGTTGAACATTTCCCCTCCCACAGCCTATTCTGAAAAAACAATCTTTGCCCATGTTGTAACATCTGGGTGTCACTTCTCCAAGAATCTGTCACAGGGTCTTCTTACTAGGGAACCAAGATCAACACAAGCATCCTTTGGTTCACCCTTTTCCATCCAAAAAGGCATGTTTTTGTTTTCCCAAAGAAAAGTTGTTTTCTCTCAAATGAGAAGTTAAAGCTCCACCAGTTCAGTTCAAAAAGAGTTTTTACAAAGAACTAAAACAAATTTACAAGAAAAAATCAAAAAACCCCATCAAACAATGGGTGAAGGATATGAGCAGACACTCTTCAAAAGAAGACATTTATGCAGTCAATAAATATAAAAAATGCTCATCATCAGTAGAGAGATACGAGATGGCCGATTAGCAGCAGCTCAGGATTGTAGCTCCCAGTGAAAGCACAGAGAGTGAGTGGACACCGCAATTTAAGACGAATTTCTGTTGCCCACAAACTGGGAGATTCCTGGCGGAGGAGTCACACAGGTCACCGGCACTACTCTTTTGGCCGGCGCGGCTGTTTTCCCGGCACCACAGCGCAGTGCTTCTCAGAGCGGAGTATACAGGGCTAGGTGCCCTTTGAGTCAGGCTCGACTGGTCCCATCCCCACAAAGAGAATAGCAATTGGAAGCACTGAGGACTAAGATTTTCACAGTAAGCACAGCTGAACCCAGGAAGGCCTAGCTCTGTGGGGAAGGGACGTCCGCCGAAGGAAAACTAAGAAACAGAAAAAACTTTGTCAGCAACAAGCTGGACGTCAACTCAGACCCAATCTGAATGTCGGCAATTACAAAGACGACAGGTGGATAAGTCCACAAAAGTGGGAAGAAACCAGTGCAAAAAGGCTGAGAACACCCGAAATCAGAATGCCTCTCCTCCTACAGGGGATCGCAGCTCCTCATCAGCAAGAGAACAAGGCCTGACCGAGAATGAATGTGATGAACTGACAGAATCAGGCTTCAGAAGGTAGATAACAAGAAAATTCTGTGAGCTAAAAGAACATGTACTAACCCAATGCAAAGAAACTAAGAACTTTGAAAGAAGATTTAATGAAATGCTAACGAGAATGGACAACTTAGAGAGGAATATAAGTGAATTGATGGAGATGAAAAACACAACACAAAAACTTTGCGAAGCATGCACAAGTTTCAACAGCTGAATTGACCAAGCAGAAGAAAGGATATCAGAGAT